>AFRD01000028.1:0-142528 GCA_000222875.2 Periglandula ipomoeae IasaF13
CCCCCCCCCCCCCCCCCCCCCCCCCCAACCCGCCAAATAATGAGGTGACCAGTTTCGAAGTGATACTTCTTGGTCCATGGAAGGGCCGGCTCGGCGTGCATCATCACCAACCCAAACTCGGCAGGTCTCGGCGCCTCGTCCGTTTACCCCACGGAAATCTGACCAGGGCGATTGCATGTCAATCTCCAACCCCGCTTCAACGTAGCCCGATGTTATCTCCGGTATAATTTGGCATTTTCTTGTAAACAGACTACATTCTTTCAGTTCTGTCGCAGGTCTGCTTTATTCACAGTCAATTGCATCTAGGATGACCCTTCGGAAAGCCCAGGTCGCCATTATGGCTTCTCACTCCACACAGACGTCAACGTCGTCCACTACAACTACCATGGATCACCAGGATGCAGTTGCAGTCAATGCCATACCGGAGAAATTGATAAAGCCATGGAAATTGGCTCCCAGAAAGACATACATCCTAAAGAATGCCAATATTGTCGACCCAGCGAGCGGCTCGGTTCATAGAGGCTAAACCATCAAACTTGCGGATGGCATCGTCAGAGAAATTGCCAACCACATCGCGTCAGCCTCGAGCGACATTGTCGTAAACGTTGCGGGCAAATACATCTGTCCCGGCCTCATTGACTGCCATATGCATCTCACATCAGTCGCAGGAGACCCAAGCTTGAGTGGAGGAATTTCTACATCAGATCCAGCAATCTCATATTTTCGCCAGCCATTTCTGTGTAAGCAGATCCTCCATCGAGGCTTCACTTCAGTGCGAGACACTGGCGGCGCAACGCTGGCTCTCAAGGAAGCTATTGAGGACGATGTATTTCCCGGACCGCGCATCGTTATTTCCAACAAAGCTCTGTCGCAAACGGGAGGACACGGAGACATGAGGGGTATTCATGACAAGCAAAAGTGCTGCGGCGGCGACAGCGGCTTGACCAACGTTGTCGATGGAGTTCCCGGTTGTATTCAGGCGACGAGGGAACAACTCCGCACTGGAGCCGACTTTATCAAGATCATGGCAGGCGGCGGCGTCGCCTCCCCAACAGACAAACTCGAAAATACGCAGTTCACAGCATCGGAAATCCAAGCTATTGCAGAAGTAGCAGATACATACGGCACATATGTCACGGCCCACGCTTACACGCCCAAGGCGATCCGTCACGCCGTGGACAACGGAGTCAAGGGCATCGAGCACGGCAACTTCATCGACGAAGAAACAGCGCAGTACATGGCCAAGAAGGGCATCTGGCTGACACCTACACTTGTGAAGTACGGGGCTATGGGATCCAACAAGTACGCCGGCTTCCTGCCGCCCGCCAATCGTGCCAAGAACAAGGAAGTTCTGAGCAGGGGACTCGAGTCGCTGCGTATCGCTGAACAGGCCGGCGTGACAATCTGCCACGGTTCGGATCTGCTAGGCCCTCTACAAGAAGAACAAAGCAAGGTGTTTAGTATCCGGGCACGGGCACTGAGTAACAAGAGCGTGTTGCAGGGCGCGACAATCAACGCTGCGAAGTTGCTGCGGCAGGAGAAATTCCTGGGACAGGTCAAGGAGGGCTTTGCTGCGGACTTATTGATCCTGAACGGCAATCCGCTTGATGATGTGTCCATCTTGAGTGAGCCGGAGAAGACGGTTTTGGTGGTCATCAAGAATGGACGGGTCTATCTGAGTCGCTGGAATGGCCTGCGGGAGGATGTGACTGATGCGCGGAGCATGATGGAGTGAAGGGTGGTATCAACCTTTAATAGAGTTCCGCTGTGAAGTTTATTGTTGTAGATGTCGATGTAGAGTGGGCGTGGAGGTTGCATGGCGAAGACGATCAGGCGGCGTTGAAGGGTGAAAAGAAGAAGAGCGGCGGGAGTCAGGTGGACGACGGCACGCGCCGATTTTGAAGAGGAGCGGAAACCCAATGAAGACCCTGCCGCAAAGAAAATAACGTGCGAAGAGTGAATATCAGTTACTCAAGTTTGAGTTATTCAGTAGACTGCCAATTTTTATTTTTCTGATTTCACTATTCACTATTCACATTCCGCTTCTTGGATATTAACGCGTCGTGAAAAAGCCTCATGAGCCGTGTCGACCACAGCCTTAGTCATCAACATTTTCATCTCACACTCACCTTGAAGTAGGTCACAACATATCGACATCAAACACCCACGAAATCGATCTCAGACACTCTCCAGCACCTGCCGGCCAGGTCAACGCCCAGTTCAGGACCGCCTCACGATCCCAACATGAGCTGCCAAAGCCATGCCGGGCCGCAATGATGCTGCTCCCCCCTGGGTTCCTCCAAACTGGTCCCCTGAACCCTCCATGGGCGTTTTGCCGGTCATAACGAACCCAGAAGACTATCCCGACCGCGCACCTCGCAGCAATGCCGCGACTGCAGCATCTGCCGCTGGCGTGAGAGCCTTGAGCGCACAGCTTGTTGCCTTCTATTTCCGCGCGGACGGTACACAGCGAGCAAATCAAGCGCATGCTGAAAGTCCTTGCCCAGGACCACACGTCTTCCAAGACTCGATTGTTTTTGCGGCACACTTGGATATGGATGAGGAGCACGACACCGGGAGTTCTCACGTCCGCCATCAAACAGCAGGGATGGAGCGTGGTGCCTCATCAGATCCTCCCGCCTCTCATCGCCAACGTCGGTGTTGGTGCCGTCTTGTACACTAGCTATTTACACATCCTCGGCGATCTTCATGAGGAAAGCGGCAAAGCTACCAAGAGAGTCTATCCGCCGCCCTCGCCGCAACATACCTTTACCGCAGGATTCCTAGCAGGCGGTATTCAGAGTGTCCTCGCCGCACCGCTGGACGCGCTCCAAGCTCGATATGATCACCACGACCTGATGCCTCGCGACGGAGGAAATCGTCCCCGAAGCATGTGGAGCTTTGGTGCAGAAAAACTTCGAGAAATTGGCCTTCGCGGCATCTTCGCAGGCTGGGGCTTATCGTTCGCAAAAGACAGTTTGGGCAGTGCCGTCTTCTTCAGCATGTTCGAGTACGTCAAGGCCCAAGGGTACTATCGCTTCGTTACCTGGTACTACGGCGGACTGGGTCAAGATATAGTTGACGTTCTCGCCACGAAACGGCCTTCCGGCCAAGACGAAGACAGTGAAGTCGCCGTCATAAGACCGCACTACGCCATAGAGCCCATGTTTTTATTTGTCGCCGGATTCAGCGCTTCCTTTTCTCAGCAAGTATTCTTGCATCCCCTGACGCATTTCCAAGTAAAGCACTGGGACCATTTAGAAGACCTAGACGAGAAAGCTGCGAGGTATAGAGCAGCGAACCCCGATAAACCGCGAAGGCCGTGGCGGATGCTTCGCGCGTATTACCATGCATACCAGGAGACATGGGCTGGATGCGCAGCCGAGGCGGCCGCAGAGAAGCAGAGCTTGACGAGGTGGCTGTATAGAGGATTCTGGTGGAACACGATTCGGCAGGTTCCCAGCATGAGCGCTGGCTTGATCATCTTTGAGTTGATACGGCGGAAATATGGGTATGGAGCGGAAGAAGTCAGGATCACGAAGGATGGGTATGATATTCTGCTCAATTGAGCGCTGGGGAATTGGCGGATTTAACTTTTGTCATCTGTTCGCGGGGGAAAGATAAGATCTCTGTTGAGCGACATATACTTGTGTATTCTGTTTTCGTCACATCTCATCTCGATACCATTAGACATTTTAACATATCGCACATACACTGGCGGGAGATGAGCTTCGTTGTATTTATGCTAGACATCTTCCAATGAGCAACGAGTCTTTCACAAACCACAAAATTGTGTCTGACCGTGGACAAAATTCAATTCGTTGTCTTTTTGCCTTGAGTAATCAGACTGGACGACTGCCAATTTCAGCTAGCAACCTCACAATTTCATTCCGGTGTGCGATTTATGCTTGATTACTGCTCCAAGTCTTACATCATCAATCTTTGTTCTTGTAGAGAAGCTCAGGGTCCTGGGGTACCGTTGCCGTTCCCTTGAAAGTCAATTGACCTGCCGCATCGGGATAGCTCTGCCACCTTGACAGAGTAGAGCATATACATCCATTTATATGCATCGAACTCCCCGCTTCGCACGTCATTCAATCGCAAAGTCACTTTTGTGAATTTGCAGCAACCTCAAACCACACAGGATGAAGTGTCACTCAATTGCCCTCGTAGCAGGGATCCTGTCTTGCCTCACAACCGCTGACCCGACGCCGCAATACCAATTCTTGCCGCCGCTCCGGGAACAGGCCGCCCTGCAAGACAGATGGACGGCGGAGCGAAAGGCATCTATCCCTAAGCTACTGCAAAAGCATAAAGTCGACGCTTGGCTCGTATGATTTCTCATCCTTCACCCCCAAGCTTGGATTATCTACAGTTCTCATACCCGTGCAGATAAGCCAGCGTGAATACGCCGAAGAAACCGTCTTCTGGACCCTCAAATCAGCACAGCAATTCTCCGCCCGCCGGCGCACAACAACCCTCTTCCTGGCATCCACAAAGGACAATTCCCCGACGGAACATACGTGGATCGACAACACGCCATCTGTATGGACCGAGCTCACGGCACTGCTGGAGAAACACCAGCCCTCCAGCATCGCCATCAATGCGCATCCCGAAATCGCTTTCTCATCAGGTCTACACGCCGGCGAGCTGGACGCCATTTCCACTGCCCTTGGGGATAAATGGACCAAGAGGTTCGTTGTCAAGCCCATTCTCGGAGTAGAGTACATCGGCACCCAGAGTAATGCTCGTCTGCACTGGTACCGCAAGCTGCAAGAGATGGCGTGGGCGATCATATCCGAGGGTTTCAGCGAGAAAGTCATCACACCCGGCGTGATGACCACTGCTGATGTGGAATGGTGGATGCGCGAAAAGATCCAGGCTCTGAACTACACGACTTGGTTCCATCCAGGTGTGAGTATTCTTTCCGAGAAGAGCCCATGGCCTGCCGCAGAGGAGACGGAGTCCCAGAGACCAATCCAATTTGGGGACTTGCTGCATGTTGATTTTGGCGTGACGGCACTTGGTATGAACACTGATACGCAGCACTTGGCGTATGTGCTATATCCTGGCCAGACGCAGGATCATATCCCCAAAGTATTCAAAGAAGGGCTGAAGAAGGGAAATCGTCTGCAAGATATAACGAGGAAGCATATGAAGCCCGGCAAGACGGGCAATGAGATCCTCAAGAGCATCAGGGAGGAGATGGATCAGGAGGGGATCGAGGGCAAGATATATTGTCATGCTATTGGTGATTGGGGCCATTCTGCAGGCACGGTAATTGGTACGTTGCGTTCTTATCTTGTTCAACTTCCATATGGATGATAGCTTTCAGGATTGAGACAGCTTTCTCAGCATGTGTGTACTAACACACCCAGGCATGGTGAATCTTCAAGATAAAGTCCCCGTTCTAGGCGACCTCCCCCCTCCTCAACAACACATGGTACAGCGTCGAGCTCCTGGCCAAGCACTCGAGCCTCACGTTTCCCCTGGAAGAAGATGTGCACTGGGTTGGTGACGGCAAGGGCTCCGGCAGTTTCGAATGGGTGTATGGGCAGCAGACCAAGTTCCATCTCATCAAAACGGCGAGACATGAAGCGGATGCCTCAGAGGAGCTATGAGAACCACTGAACAGGCGAATAGACAAAATATAGCAAACAAGCAATCACTTCACAAGTCACAAAAAGATTGGTGTCCACCAAGCATTCATTTACAAAAATCGCTCTACTTGCGACAGTTCACACTCGCTGGTATAGGCATACCAAAATAACAAAAGTAATGAACAGAAAGAAAAAATCAAGGTCGTCAATCAACTCCTACAAGTCCTACAGAACCACCCTCATCCTCTCGAAGTACCAACCCCCGATTCCCTTCCCGTTCCGTTCCGTTCCGTCCCATCCCTTCCCTTCTGTTTACATGCCACAGGTACACTTATCACTCCGGTCCAACCATCGACCGTGCAAAAGATCCTTGGACTCCATTTGCAAAAAGAACCCAAAATGAAAAAACTACATCCAGATTTGAGATGCCCTCCTCGAAATCGGCTAAGCGAGACAACCTGAAGACCTGTTCCCTAGGAACGTGGATTTGTTGACTCGTGGTCAGGTCTAGGCATCGTGACTTGCCCAATATTAGCGCCCTGACCCCGACGCACCGCCTGAATCTGCTTGCTGCTCCCTGTCTTGGTTTTGCTTCTTGTCTTTCCTGGCTTTGATCACAAATTCGGCCATGATTTGTATGTGATCTGCGGGGAAATGCCAATGCGGGAAAGCAGGCATTCGCTTGAGATAATCGGCGTCGGGCGGTCCCAGCAGGTCAACTACCTCCAGGGTATTGGTCGAGTACCAGATGTAGTCGATCACATCGGCGAACCCTGGCGTATAATTTGTAAACGGCATCTCGTCGGCCGTTTTCTTGGTGTGCGCGTAGGCATCCCTCAAACTGAAAGGATGTTCGATACCGTCTCTTGTGAAACTGCCATATTGGTAATCACCCAGTTCGGAGTGGTCAGGGGGTACTCGGCCCATAGACATCAGCTCATATACTGATGACCCTTCCGTTGAGTTGAAATCACCGGCCACAATGAGGGGAATATCTGTGTTTGAGCGGTATTCCTGGCTTGGACCAGGCTCGGCCTGTGGCTTAGGTGCTTCCGCATCGTCCGCAAGTGGCCCTGTGATCAGCTTCTTGTCCTTGACCGCTGGCCATCGAGCATACTTCTCGGCCAATTTGGTAACGTGTTCCATCAGAATACCCGTTTGAATGACCTTGACATCGGCTAGGACTGAGTCCCAAGTTAAGTGAACGTTGACAAGGATTAAACGGGCGCCGGTAAGCCGAGATTCAAAGAAGCAGATGACTGCAATATTGTCCTTCGGCATCACTCGGTTGAAAACGTCATGCTGGTTCTTCATGTCGGGGCGATTGATCGCAATAGTGGCAAACTCAATGAGCTGCTTGTCCAACAGAATATACTTGCTCTGCTTGTAGAATACGGCACACCCATCAACTGTCTGTGCATCTTTTTCCGACATGGTCCTGGCACGCGACTTCGGCCAATGAACTCCTTTGTAATCCATTTGTGCCAGTTCCGGACTCAGATCTTCTTTGAAAGCATCCGTTGCAACTTCCTGCAAGCTCAGAAAGTCGGCGTCGCGGAGTCGAAGCTCCTCGAGAATGCAACCCTTGCGGTATTGCCAATCTAACGCGTTTGTCGGAGTATAACCATATGTTTGCGGAGTCGCGTATTTGTCGCACAGTATGTTCCATGAGAAGACTTTGATTCGCTCCAAGTTAGGTGACACGTCCTCTTGGATGATTATTTCCTTTCGTGGTGTGGGAGGATCGGGAACTATGTGAGGCAATGTAGTTAGCAATTGAGTCCTATGGTTGTTCATTGACCTGTTGATCTTACTGGGAGCTCCTTCTTTCAGAGCGGTAATGACGCTTTTGGTACCCTTTTCCATAAGTTCTTGCTTCCAGGCTGGATCCAGAGGATTGCCCTCAATGCCTAGCATTTCCAACAAGTGCAAAGAACCAAGCTCAAAGGGCAAATCTCGAATGTCGTTGTTGAAGAGTAAGAGATGTTTGAGGTACGTGCACATGCCAAGTTCGGCAGGCAGCTCCGATATTTGATTATAGGAAGTATCGAGATGGCACAGCTGTCGCAATTCCCCAATTTCCTTCGGCAACCTTGTGAGCTTGTTTGACGCGATGTAGAGCTCGTTTAAAAACTTGTACTGGAAGAGCTCAAGGGCAAGGTTCCGTAAGCCTTGTCCTGACATATCCATGTTGTGCCAATCTTGCCGAGTTGTCTCCTTTTCTAGGAGGTATGGCCGTCTTCTGTCCTCGGGGTCATTTTCGCCATCGGCTTGTGTTCGGCCGCTGCTAGGAGGAGGTCCGCCAATGCCTCGGTTTTCGGACGCCTTAAGCCTAGCATAGTAATGCGGCTGCTGTTGGTCGGTCATGGCGGAATGAGCTCGTTCTGCTTCCTTATGCATACGCAACTGTTCCTGCCACATTTCGTTTTGAGGGACCTGGCCTCCTCGGGAGTTGGCTGAATGTCCATTGGATAAGACGCCAGAGTTAAAGGTGTTTGAGTTGGAGAGCGCATTGGATCCGAAATTTGTATGATGGCCGAGACCGTTTGCCGAAGGCATGCCATGATCGTGCTGCAGACTTTGATGGTGCTGGGACTGGGACGGGTGTTGATGCTGAGCATGCTGTTGAAAATTGTACAGCATGTTGGGCATACCGCGCCCCGCCCCATTCAGTCGAGCATTGTGCCCTTGCTGATGGTTCTGGGAGTACATGCCGTTGATGATAAGCACAAGCTGGCGGCGAAAGACGATTTAGATGGGGCTCGCCGGCACAGGGCTCGGCAGCAAGGGCTGATGCTCTTTGCGATGCCAGCAGTCGTTAGCAGAGGAAGATGTATGTCGATTCTCCAAAGCTCGCTCGGGCTAGCATTTGTCCTCGTCTCGGGAGCTTTGGTCGTTCTACAGCGATGGGGCTGTTGAAGGCGAGCCGACCGATTGATGAGATTGACGGTCGTTCACGTATGGATGAGAAGAGACGGCGGAGGGTGAAGCTCGCGTTTGCGCATGGGCTCGAGTGATCGCAATATCTCGCATAGGCCTGTGTACGAGCCTGAGGCTGTTGTGTTGGAGGTCGCGCACGATACTCAATCCCACATTGGAGGGTGGAGTATGAGGAGGCTGGTGGAGTCGCGACGCGGGTCGGTGAGATTCAGTTAATTTGGAAGCGATGAGAGAGAATCGTGGAAGGATGCTGAGGACGATAGATCAAGAAAAATGGCCGAGCTGAGGTTGGGGGTAATGCTGTTGCCAAGGGAGAAGAGGAGTTAGCTCGAGTTGCCCTTGAGGTCTTGACACCAAACCAGGTTTGCTGTGGAGGATCTTCGATCTTCCAGGCCAGTCAATTCCTGACACGCGGTACGAATGAGCACGTACAATAACGATTGCGGCGCGATGGTGTGCTATAATCACTGTAAAACAACCAACAGATACTTGCGCAGAATGATAGAGGCCGATATCGAAGTGCAAATCCAGAGTCATCGAGCTGTCTCGTCCCAGATAGCACCTCGACAATCTGCGTCAAGCAGTAGCTTAGTCACGTGCAACACCAGATCCACAATGACCGCACCTCTAGAGCTGCGAGTCACGTGGCTGACTCTGATGTACACATCAAATTGGTATCCTTTTTCAGTCTTGACTACCTGCTCCAGCGTGATTGAATCTCGAAGCGTCAGCCTTCTAGAGGTACGCAATTTGCTCTCACCGCTGATGATCTACGTGCGTAGGGCATTATGTGCTTGCGATGATTGAGTTAAGTCCCGCACACGGTTGGAGAAGGTGCATATCCCGGCAGCTGCAATGTCCAGATGTGGAAAGCTGCCTGTCTACCTCCTCCGCATTCGCTGAGTGGATCCTGGTGGGAGCTTGTGTTACTGACAATGCTATGCTTGATACGTAGAACAGATATCTTCGAAGAGTAAGCTGCGTGTCCTTGCAAAGTTCACATTATGGCAACTTGAGATAGGAGAACAACGGCGCCTATTGAAAAGGCGCCCCGGCAGCACAACACAACAAGGGGCACGTGCATTAGCCTTAATATAGCCTTAAAGATATAAATGATTTACAGACCATATAAAAATACATTTACATATATGTCAGTTCTAGAATAATTCACCTACTGGTAAGCTATGTAACTATAGCTCCCAGGATCAAGAAATATAGATGCTAGTATGAACGTCCGGATTTTATTGTCTCCTGTCTTTTAATTGTAGGGTTGGCGTCAAGTGAACCGTCGTATCGTGTGAAATATTTTCCCAGACAACTGCGTCGTCAAGCATTCAATTATGCACATTTATCGACGTCAAGAGAATTTCCTCCTTTGAATCCCAGCCATATTGAAATTTGTCATACTCGAAATAACCGGTAGCGTTCGTAATTTGATACCCGCGACTGTATATGTGTGATATCCATACATCATCAGGTCGAGCCCTTGCCGGCCCACGAAAGCTTCGATAAAGGACGACGCCACTCTGGTAGTCATCAGCTGCGGGCTTGCACTCGATCCAATCATCTGAGTCTGTGGTGCTTCGGCTGCAGCTGACGTTGAATGCCGGGGCATAGTTGATGTAGTACCTTGGCGCGGAGATGCTGAACCCATACGTATACGATGTAGGCGGCCCACGAATCCAAAAATGGATCAATTCCCATTTCCCATCATGTTTAGGCTTTGACCGAATCTCTGGCTGTATTTCGGGAGGCATTGAATAACCTTCAAGGCAAGCAGCTAGGGTTGACACCGCGGCCCAGATCAACAATGTGGATGGCATAATGAAAGTAGTCCGGACCTCTTGGTTCTGACATCGATAAAGAAAGCAGCAAAATGCGATAAGTAATTTGAATTGCAGAATCCAGTTGAGGTGAGAGAATATTGCAAAGCTTCAATGAATTGTTTCTGGCCTGTAGAACATATTGTGGATTTTTAGATGTGTCGCGCGCAATGTCCTCACGTCCTTTATAGTCACGCGCTGTGCCTTTGCAACCGTTACGTGTTCCCTTAGGTAGGCTCTGAACTCGCTGCGTCTATGACGAAGCCGCAAACTTTACCTCGATATCGATTCAAGTGGCGTTGGCCCACGTCAAAGGCTCCTGCCTCGTCCCATGAAAGTTGATCTCCCTCACGAAAGGAGAAAGTTGAGAGGTGGTCTTTCCACCGACATCGAAGAACTCCAAGTGTTACCTCATTTTAATGCACGAAGAAAAGGAAAAAATTGCTGAGTAAAGTAATTGAGCTTGTTCGGGGCTGTTCACGGTGTGCTCATGTGAATGCAGAAGAACGGATCGGTTGTGGGATCGGCTTTTGGACAGCTTGCGGAAAAGAATCATTGTGTATCGCTTTGCAACCATACTCCGTCTTAGTAGAGCCCTGTCCGGACCAAGCCCGTCGCAACGACTTTTGGTATTTGACTTCACTTTTCCCACCTCCACTCACTCAGATCCGCGTTTGACGACCCATGACCGCCCGACGAGGGCCGCCTCAGACATATGTGACGAAGTGCTCGTGGCTAGCAGATATTTGCATGCTATGCCTACCACTAGTAGTTATATCCGGAGTAAGATTCCGATATCTCTGCGCTTTACCAATGGCGAAGACGCTGCAGCTCAACACAGCACCCATAAATCTGACCTCAACAATGCCCTACACACCACTTCGCCCCAAAACTTAATGATGCATTGCAAGAAGAACAGATGCCCTGAAGAATGAAGCAGCCGACTTAGATAATAAGCGATATGTTGTGCTTTGGCTGCACTTACGGAGACAAATTTACCTCGACTTAATCATACGATTCTGCGAACAATTCTCGACGCGTAGAATATTCCATGAAATTGCGCAAAGTCATCACTTCTCGCGATGAAACTCGTTGGCATTGCTTATTGAAATCCAAGTCGCTGTCAGTTATGACTGTGACGGAGCGGCGTCTGCGCCCAGCTGTTGGCGCACTCCCATCACCCGTAGCTCCCATGTGCGCACCTCTTCAGTCCAGCCCATCAACAACCACCCTTCAGACCCAGTATCAGATTTGCATCATCAACTCAACTGATTGCATCGTAGAAACCCTATGAAAGCGTGTCTTCACGGAATCTGTGTCTGCAGCCATGCAAGTCTGATCGCTCAGCGACAAACAATTATTGCGAGACAAAGAGGTTATGTCACTCAACCGTGGACTATAGCCTTGTGGACTGGGATAGCCTGAGGAGCCCAGAAACGCTATGTTCGTCATGCCGCAACATCACTCTGGATGCAGTATACGATGGTGTTGACCTACAAATTTCCAAGGAACCGTGCGGTCTGTGCGATGCTGTCGCCGCTTTGTGCAAAGCCAAGGGTCGAAGTCCAACTGTAGTACGGTTGGAAGTCAGCGATTCCCTCAGCAATCGAAAGACGGCGAGAGTGGGTGTGAGGTCAGTCATTGCTTCCATGCTATTCGATCATGATAGCTACGACTCCTTCAGACAGGGAATTCGAATGAAATATTGCTGGACGAAGAAGTTTCTCAAATTACGCCCATGGCCATTCGCTCTAATCACCATAAGGATGGCGCCCTCCCAGGAAGTCATCGCATACTTGAAAGCCATTCCCCATGGTATGAGAAGCTTCCAGATCGCTCCCCTTGTATTATTCTCCTACTGAGAGACGTATGTCAGGTCATTCGGACGGGCTCGATGTCGGCCGTGAGGTGAGGCCGTATTCAGAATCAAGCATCGAGTTGATCAAGAAGTGGATCTCAGACTGTGTCACAAGCCATGCCAACTGTAAGCTGCAGATGTCTGGGAGCATCTTGAATGATGGTAGGAGGCTGGTGCCGCTACCTACTCGTCTCATAGATGTCTCCTCTGCTACGCCACGATTGATGATTACAAAAGGACAGTGCGGGAGGTATGCAGCCCTGAGCTACTGCTGGGGAACATCCGCTCAACCCAGTGCTCTCCTCACCAGAGCAAACCTGCCTCTGTTCCCAGACCACATACCTATCTCAAGGTTACCAAAGACAATCAGAGATGCAATCTCTGTGACGAAAGCCCTGGGAATAACCTACTTATGGGTTGACTCGCTGTGCATCATTCAAGATGAGATCCAAGACTGGAATGCAGAAGCTCCTCAGATGGGGAGTCTATGCGAAATGGCTTTTATCACCATTGCCGCACTAGGAGCGGACTCAGCCGATGATGGATTATTCTTATACGAGGGGGAAATATCCTTCACGAACGGGGAACAGCAATGGAACTTGCGCGTGCCACATTCTCATACCCACGACCAATCCAAGTTTACCACTCTGAAGTTCTGGCCGTGGACCGATGTAGAGCGTGATCCGTATGCAATAGAACTTGGAGAAGCAAGGTGGCGATCGAGAGGTTGGGCATTGCAAGAGCGACTTCTATCACGGAGAATAGTCTACTTCGGCAAGCACCAGGTCTACTGGTCGTGCAAGATGATCAAATGTCGCGAGGATGGAATCGCTTATTTCCCTCAAAGCAGCCACGAGAATAAAGTCTTTGTAGACAACTACTCGGCTGAGGAACATGCCTTGGTCTACTGGCATTTCTGGCTTCCTCAGCTCCTGCGGAGAACGCCAGGGTCAAGGTCTCTTATGGCAGCATTGCAGAGGCATACCTTTAGCCAGATTTGGACCCAAGTTGTTGTGGACTATTCGTCATGCTCTTTGACATTTGCAGCAGACAAGGACAAGGCTATAGAGGGTTTGGCAAATATCATCTCGAATGCGTCCATGATGACTTACTGGTTCGGCCTCTGGAAGGAAACCATCCAGTACAATCTTAGCTGGCGCGGCTCGAAAGCGCTGCAAGACTGTGGCTCGCCAAACGATAGATGTAAGTGAATAACCTCCTTTGTGCTGAAGAGATAGGTCAGATCCACATCCCGTAGGTCGTTTCTCACGATTCGCCCGATAGTTCCCTCTTGGAGCTGGCCGTCACGAGATGGCCAAGTTGACTTCTGGTGTCTGTCTGCAATCTTCACAACACTACTCATCATCCCCATCAAAAATGCAGCCCTCGACTCAAGCAATTCTCCCGCGATCATGTCCATAACTGCCAATACGTTTAGAGTCAACAAATTGGCCAACCTAAGCTTCGAGTCCCATCTTCCATACACCGCCCTTTATTACGCGTCGACATGGGTGCACTGGCCCTACGACAGGCGTCTTAATCGTTATGCACAGTATACGCCTGGTAGATGCCGACACGCCTTCTTACTAAATGACATGGGTCAAGTATACGGGATCGTGGAGTTTGACAACGAAAACTATCGAAAGAATACTATTGACTGTGTGATTCTGTTTGAAGATTCGATTGAGTTTGTTGGGCAGTGCGAAAGACATCCGGTTCTTGAGAAGCTTCAAAAACCATACGGCCGTCGGATGCGTTTCATAGCTGTTGAAAAGGTGCAAACGCAACCCAACCTGTGGCGACGAATTGGGTCGGGAGTGGCCTGCAATTTGAGCGGAACGGAAATTAAGCCAAATGATGTTCCTGAAGAAGTAGTTGTGAGGCTGGTATGAATTGTAAAGAGCTCTAATTTTCTCGACATAACTCAAACCGATAGTACAATGTCTGCAGTCTGCGAAAATTTGCCTCATCCAGCCTCGAATTCATGTTAGATGATCAGCTCCGAAGTTACTAGAATCTGCAATTCACGCAGCTTCGAGGTGATATGATTTTACGCAACTGCCCGAGACGCCTCTTCCATTGTTGTTTCCGATCCATGACCGTCCAAAGCGAATGCTCGCATTGCAAAGATCAGCATTCTGCGAGCCAACAATGGAGGCCGTTCGTGGCCCAGCACGCCTTTCAAGATGGGGCCGTCACGGGCGTTCAGATGCAGTTCTGACCAAGCAAATGTTTCTGGACACGATGATCGCATTCGGCGCACAGCTGATTCTTGCACCTTCTTTGTCAGGACAAGTGTGGCTGCCGGGGATAACGAGCAGCCTTGTGAAGCAAGATGATGACTGGCGCTGGATTTCAGTGGCGTCGAGCTGCATTGTGAGCCACGTCCAGCGGATCCAACTGACCCTGGCATCGACCTTGTTCTTGGCTCGTAGTTTCAAAGCGTCTCGAGAGCCCAGAAATGTCGACGACCGGGCGCCTCTCGACGCTATTTACCACGGGCTGAATGAAATCAATGTCTAGACCGGGTAGGTTTTTTGGTCCAGCCTGGATACGCTGCGTCAGGTTGGGGCTAACATGGTAAGTAGATTACAAAGGCATCAGGCTTGGCTCGTGGACTCGTGAACCATTGACACATGAAGCGTAGCGTGCAGCCAACATCCCAGACCGGCTGCAGGCCACGATGCACGTCGCCGTCGCTGTCCAATATTTCGGCGTGATGCACAGCTGCCCTCCGGCCGTTAGGGACTCGTTTCAACATTTCACAAACGGTCGACCTGCATCCACTAAAGCCTGAGCTTCTGAGGTTCACGATTATTGATTGGATCGCCCAGAGCCTCTACGCGGGATTTGTTGAATAATGCTAGCCCATCCGTATCCGTCGTCATGTGTTGATCCTATGAAGTGATCCTGATCTGGGCTTTGATATGCGTCGGTCGCCTGCAGGAGGCACGAGGCCTTGGGGATTTGGGAGGATGGAAGCAAGCATCTTGATAGATGGCTACGGCGCGCAATCAGCACTTAAGCAGCGCACACCAAGGAGGGTCCCAAATCAACATGGTTGGCGTAACGATGTCTTCGAGAAGAAACTGTTGACTGGCAATGGTAGCATCCGCCAGCCCCCAAAACATGTTTGTGCTAGGAGTACAAAATGTCCGACTTGGGCAGATTAGGGAAGTTGAACTGGAGCTATTCTGGCATGGGCATGGACCGGAGGTCAAGCAGCATGCAGACCAAACCAGACCAAGACAGGCCAGCAGCGATAGTGGTCGTCGAACCACGCCACGAGTTCTCAAGCTGGCGGATAAGATGCAGGTCCACACCTCCCCCGGCGAGCATGAAGCGATTTCTGGCGACCAGGGTTGGTGGTTATTCTCGTCAAGAATGCGCGGGCGAGTAGCGGGTGGCCACTTGCCTGCTGCGAAACACCTGTTATGTTCAAACCTGCAAACCTGTTGGTTGAGAATTGATGCGTAATTTAATTATTTGTGCGGATGCGGAACGAGATAGAGGGAGGAGGGGGGGAGGGCTAATGGCATTACCAGCGGAACATTTGAAGCAAGGAGCTTTGAAGATGGATGGAATGATACACATACTCTCCATGGCAAACGGACGAGCGGCCATGCCCATCTCATAAAGCAGAATACTGTATAGGCCGTGGCAATTTTCTCTGCTCCCGAGCTCGACTCACTCATCTCTGTAATTAGTACCTGGTAGGAATGTTGCACCATCCATGCTTTGGCTGTCATTATCTCGCCTGAAGCGCATCGGGTCCACTGCTATCTGCGCCAGGGCCCCAGACGCGCAGACACACCCCAGACAGACGTTTTCTCGCCCGCCATCCCCCCACAAAGCTGGGGAAGCCCCGCCAAGGCCTTCAAGATGTCCAGTCGATAGCTCCAGTCGCCCGTTGACGATGGTTTGACCCTGGACGGGCTCAACTGGTTGGGCGGCCTGGGTCGATACTTCGCCTAGAGGGAGTCTGGTTTGGTCTCTTCTGGACTGGGCTGGTCTGCTGGTCGGATTTGGTTAAATGGCATCTGCTCGCGCGTCACCTCATTGCCTTCTTCCTCTCTTTCCTCGAATTGGCGCCGCTATCAGAATCTTTGACTTCACCTCATTCTGTGCTATTTTATGCCCGCTGGGTGCCATCGGCCTTCCACTTACAAGGCCAGCTTGATACCAGGCTCATGCTCTATATCATATGAGCCAAGCACACGAGTAATTCGACGCACCACACACCCGCGTCTCCTGGCCTGCTACTGCACCTCGACCCAGTACTCCCGATTACGATCTTGCTGCAACGCTACACTGGTTCAGCGTAATGCCACTTGAACGATATCGCGAATATATACTACAGCGGAATGCTGAATGGTTTCATAAAGCAGGCGAGCTCTAAGATCGGAATATCGAAACGTGAGAGTGATAAAACTCTGTATTTTTTGAATGGTACTATACTGATTCGTCTTAGTTTTGACAAACGTCGATATTGAAGTGACTTATTTCAGAGCCTCACAGTACCAGGGCATCGAAGCTACCTTTGTACGGCGGCCTTGCTAGTTGTGCACAGACACTACACCATCCTACGGTAGATAGTCACACAGAGTGGCTCGCATCTCAGCGTATTGGCTGGCATTTGAAATAGACTTAAGCGAAACACGCAGCACTATTAGTCGCGGAACAACGACCATCTTCCCCGGGTGGAATACACATGGTCGTGGTCACAAACGAAGCCAGAGGGCACGATGAGTTTCAATGTTGGATTTCTCGGTCCAGGCTTAGCGCCCGTCCCTCTGCCTAAACCTAAGCAACATCGCGGCCCCCGACAAACTCAGCGACAGCAACCACCACAACAACATCGTCCAGACGCAGACCAGACCCCCCGGCGCTCCAGCTCCGTCTCGACGTCCCCCGCGCAGAGCCCTAATTTCACGACTCGCCGTCCCCTCGGGCACTCGCGCACTTCCAGCGGCAGCCAAACAAGTCGCTCATCTCACGAGACTTCCCTGCTGGCGGACCGACCCGCCGCGGGGCACCACAAGTCAGCCGCTGCGTCTCCTGCCCACGCGCAGTTTCATCCCCCGTCTGCCTGGACCCCTTCTCCAACCGCCTCGTCTGCAGCGACCAACAAGCCCAACTTCCTCCCTTCTTCCCATTCCCAGCCCAAACACACCGCGGCTGGGCTTCATGGAGTCGATGTAAGCAAGAATGCTTCCTCTCAGCCAGCCCTTTTCGCCGGTTACTTCATCTCGCCGCCCAATGCCTACTCTCCTAACAACCGACCGCAGATGAATGCCCCCACCCTCAGTGCTGAGTCGGTTTCATCCGCCAGTGGCACGACCTCGCTATCCGCTCGAACCAACATGACTTCGGAAACCCAAGGACTGGGAGAAAGTCAGTTACTCTCAAGGCCCTTCGTTCAGCGAAATGGGCGCACTTACCTCAACGATCCAACGTTGCCCTACCCGTTACCGTCCGACCTGACCGAGCTACACCGCCAGTCATTGCGAACGCTGCTCTTGATACAGATGTTTGGAGCCCCAGTATGCTCTCCAGCACTTACAAAGAAGCCTCCGCGGCGAGTGCTCGAAATCGGTTGCGGTTCGGGCTTCTGGAGCATGATGTGCCACAGATACTTTAAAGACAGGGGCCACACCAAAATTTCGTTCACAGGAATCGATATTGCACCTGTCTCTCCAGGCAGCGCCAACATGCCGGCAGACGCCACGCAACCGGATCGAGATATGAAGTGGGAATTTGTGAATCACGATGTCCGCCAGTTGCCCTGGCCGCTGCCCAAGGAGGAGTACGACCTGGTTATGGTCAAGGACATGAGCCTTGCCGTCACCAACGGACAGACTCAGGGATTCATTGACGAATACTTGCGATGTCTCCGACCCGGCGGCACAGTTGAGATTTGGGAATCGGACCACCTTATTCGAATGTTAAGACCGCACGTGCCTGGGTCCGCGTCCACTGCCGAGGAGGCAGATGAGCAAGAGGCGGCTTCGAGTCTTGGCGCCTATGTCATGTCCTCCAACACTCCGTTATCAGCTCCGCTGAACCCATTTCTGGTCGAATACAACACGTGGTTGACGCGGGCATTAGAAGTCAGCGACCTGAGCGCTGTGCCATGCACCATAATCGGCCCAGTGCTCCTTCAAGAATCAGAAACTCTGACAGAAGTAAGGTCAAGAAGGTTGGCGATTCCTCTGAGTGAGGTACGCTGGGAACGTGAGGGCGTGGGCGGCGTGGTGACCCGCGATGGGACACAATCGGGGGAAGCACGTGGCAAGGACCACAAGGTGGAACGAACGCTCGGGGCGGGTCAAATAGCTCTTCGAAAAACGGCTCTTTTGACAGTCGTGCAACAAGTGCAGGCACTTGAACCGATTTTGAGGGAAGCAAGCGGGAAGAGCCAGGACGAATGGGACGTGTGGCTCGGTAAGATGATGAATGATTTAATGGGCGAAAGCGGTGCGAGCTGGGGAGAATGTCTCGAAGTAGGGGCCTGGTGGGCAAGGAAGCGTAAAGGTAGAGATCATGATGGATGAGGGAATGATTTTGCAAACAAGTCAATCTGTGTCGGCGCATGCCTGTAATGAATCATATGCTTGGTGGCATTGACGGATTCGGGATACCAGAGTTACCGTCTAGAGCATGACATTTCGGGGCGAGGAATTTCTGTGGGTATTGTTCAATGTATCATCCTATATTATACACTTCATTTTACACACTCCAGCTTATATTTCCTCCAACCAGGGGATTTCAATTAGTTGTATGGGTCCTCTTGACAGGAAAGGCCCCAGCGGTGCTGAAGTCTATATGAAAATACATTCACCGCTGTGGAAGTTGTCTGCGCAGCTCCGTTTTTGTCTGTTTATGCGTCTGGATCATAACGTTTTCTCAACATACGATATCGCTTGAGGTAATAACTATACGCAGGCCAAGTCAGTCACCTTTCATTCGCCAACACCAACACTGAGAAAGAATCCATGCTAGTGCGTTGCTGCGATACTTTATCAAAGCAGGATGGGGTCAAATCAGAAACGCGTTGCGCCGAATTGAAAGAAAACGACTGTGCACTTGGCGGGACACGAACGGAGGGAAAATCTTACAGTGCTTCGACTTCTATAGGGAAATTCTGTCAGTGCCTGTGTTACCTATTTAGGGTGGAAGTTAATCCACGAACCTTTCTTGACGTATTCTGCTTGGGCGATACCAGCACGGATCTTGTTCTCGTCGCGCTCTGCTGCGCGGGACATGAATGCTTTATGGAGCCGGGGCTGGAAGTAATTGTAGCCTAGGGGATATTCTCGGCCTAGGTAGAGGAGTTCTGTTGGAAGTTAGAATGATATATCAAGCTCATTTCCAGTTTAAAGCTCGTATGGGCTGGGAAAGCAATGTAGTCCATGGAACACGACAAGTGAGCTCATCACTTCTTCACATGACGAAATAGGGATTGACTTTTAAAGAGAATTCGGTTCGTAGCCTACATTTGTAAATTGCAATGACTTGCCTCCTCAACTCGGGGTTAGGACTGGCCATGGTATGTCGGTGCAGCGCACATGGCAGATATCAAGCTGAACGATGTCGATGATGTAGCTGTGTCGTTCGGCAGTGGAGATGGTGAATGGTGGAAGGACCAGCACCACCTGCAAGGCTGACGAAACAGGCGCTCCACCCGCGAGGCGCTGGCGTCATTATATCACTACATGCTGTCTCTATGCTATTTTTCACCGCACGATTGATTCTGGGCAATTCAGGTTTGCGCGCTCAGTTCTTTACAACCAAAGCTAGAGATAAGAATCGATGACAAAATCACGACTCGCGCCCGCCCTGCAGGTCTTTCAGACCCTCCAGCGCTACCCCATCATCCGCCCCAGATCACATCCCCATATCCCCATAGGATGCACCGCCAAGCCGTCGCCAGCCATTGCGCAGCAGAACTTGCAGAGTTTATACCATGACCTGGGTGTTTTGGTATTTGCTGGGGCAAATGTGCAGCAGACGCAGAGGATAGGTGATATTCTGCGACAAGTTATTGCGTGGGGAGGACCAGGAGGCACCGCGACAAAGTTACGATGGTTGACGACGGGCAAGGGAGAGGGATACGCGAGGTTGAGGCCACTGGACGAGAGGTCGTTGGAGACGATGGATGCGTCAAGGGTGAGTAGAGTTGAGGTTGACTGATGTTCTGGAGCTGATATGTTGTAGCCGGGGCAAATCAAGGACGAGGAGATTGCGCGGATAGCATCATTTCAACTTCGAGATTTCTTAGATGACCAAATTCGCAAGATCCAACTGGGTCCAGAAGGTGTGAAGTTTGAGGAGACAGATGTTGTTGTATCGGAGTCGCCGGTTCGGGAGGGCGCAGTCTTGGTATGTATTACTTCCTTCGCAGAGTGTTTTTTTGATGGTAACTTATGGATGTAGCCGACGGATGTTGGACCTCGTTCATTACCGATAGAGTCATATTCTCGAGTCTATTTTGACAAGAGCAGTGGGAACACCGTTGGGGAAATTCACTTGTTTGCTGTGGGAACGGGTGCTTTCGTTGGTTCGGCGACAGTCAAGTACAAGGCAGTTCTTCCAGAGGGGCCCGAATCTGACCCTGGGATTGAGAAGGGCCAGGAGAAACTAGATAAAGGGATGGAGCTGAGTTCACAGATACAGCATGAGAGGTTTGAGGAAATCAAACTGGGAGTATTGGAACGTTTGTGGGAGTTGGAAAGGCAGATTTGGGCTCATAGGGCCGAGGAACTGGGCGGATAGAAGCCTTGGCTGTTCTGCAATACGACAAAATTATTTGGCATGTTTCATTGTGTTCGATTCCCGTAATGAGCTAAGATCCGAGGCTTGGGGTCTACGTCGTGGTGATGCTGAAAAGAAGCCTGAGAACTGCGCAAATACAACTCATGGAATATTCTCGCTAAATGTTGGTTGCTTCTATCGATATGCTCCTCTGCGCAGGGGGGAGGACAGTCTAGGTTTACATTGTAGTAAAGCAGGAAAACGAGCAAGCTTTTGCACACTGTAAGTTCCGTTTGGTGCGCGTGCAAAAGAGCGTCTGATCGCCGCCGCCTATCACTTACCATAGAGGCAGGTGAGAACCTAGACGATAATCACGAGGAGTACGAAATATCTGCAGCGAGGGCCGCTGCCAAAAAGTAGCTCCTTGTAAAGGACAACGGTGTTACACTTCCGCCGTAGCAGGTGTTGTCACATCCAGTTAGTCATCTACATGGCATCACGACAGCCAGACGGGTAAATTCCTCGCCTGCTTGAACAACTGCACGATGAGGACATACGGATGCAACCCTGTTTCATGGGCCATGCAGTGTCAGTATACTCGCGAATGCTAATGGTCAGGCTGTGAGGTAAAGTGAAAGAGTGATGTGGACTAGTGCTCATGCAAGTGCCGGAGGAAGTTGCAAATGGTGATCAATGGTAAAATTGCTGTTGAGAGGGGAAAGCAACTGAGGTCGTTTCGGTACAGTAGCAGCCGAGGGAAGCATTTTACAGTAATGTCCTGATTTCAAGAGCGCGAATCCCGCTGCAGTCTCAATAGACCCCGACTTTTTATTGTATCCATAGGGCGTCCAAAAGTAATTGAGCTTGTTCGTCTAGCCTGGTCTACAATGAGCGATAAAGTAACAAGCGGTCTAGCACATATGAGAAGATAGGTAGGTGGCTGGGATTTTGGGATAGAATGCCCCATTAAAATCCGCCTGACGATCTAGTCAACGCTGTGAACCAGTCGATGCCACAAACATTAACATTCTCAGGTAATAGAGACATGAAAATTTGGTGCTTTCCCCGCTCGTCACGGCCGAGAGGCGGCTGGAGGATGGCACCACGATGGGCAACAAGTAGCCGATCCTACCAGTCGACGGCCTGAGGTCGAGTGGGGTTGCAACCGATGGTAATGCACTCGTTTAGGTGGACGGCTAGCAATTTAGCCATTGGCATAGGTGGGAATGGGGAAGTTTCTGAATGTTGTCGTGATATACTGAACATGCAAGCTGTGTATTATTTGTTGTGAAAGGATATGCGCTTCGGCCAAAGCTTCCTCAATCAATGTCATGTTCACAAGCCGGGTCGGCCTCGGCTCGCACCTGGCCTGACGATACATACAGTACAGCAAAGATAAAAATACGTGCCGGGGCACTACTGGGTTAAACAATGTGATCGGCAAAGCTTGATCGGCCTCCCTTGTCGGGGAATCCAGGTCGCGAGTTGTGACGAACCAGACTAGGCCAGCAGGTCGTAAGTGGGGTTCTTCCTATTGCAGGATGGAGGACTCCTTACGAAAGTTGTGTGATTAGAGGGAAGTATCAATTGATTGCACAGTAATGCTGCGCTGAGATGCCGTTAATTGAACGTCGTGCAGTTGAGCGGTATGCTGTGGATGATTGCGTTACAGACCAGCATGGGTGACGATTTAATCAAGGGCACATGCCTTACCGAATAAACTAAGCGACTCATGGCCGACCCTACATGCATACTTGTGCATCCCTTGTCAAGGCGAAGAAGAAAAAAATCGGACGAAAAACACTTGCGTGCTCATGAACCAAATTCGAGCTCCACCACTGAGTCAGTTTAATTCCGTAATATGTTCGAAAGACCTGCGTTGGTCTTTCCTCTCCCTCTAATCAGCAATCGAAATGAATTTGCAATAGTATGCTAGGCAAAGAGAACTCATCAACGGCCATTTCAACCACCTTCGGCTGCATCGGCCCCAAAAAGCTTAATCCTGCGCCACGGTGAGGTAAGAGTGGCTGTCGCACCATGCGTCTGCCTCGTGCTGATAATGTGTCTCCGTGCTGAATCCGATAGTCCTCCCCTTCGGATAGCCTGGAGATGTGTTTTCCTCTGGGTGAAGTCTGACAGCCCAATTACCTGCTCGATTGATGCTCGGCGACGTGAGAATGATGCGAGGTGGTGTTCACTCTGGCATACATAGGACATCTCGGTACAGTATCTTTGCCCACAATGCATGCACCAGAGCATCTTCTCGCTCGTCTCGCCAATTGCTCATGCCTGATGTCTTGGTGTTCCCGTTGGGATTGTCCCAATACCAGACGCTCCCCCGCAAAGACCCTTGTCGCATATGTGTTCACTTCTGGCATTTTAACTCGTCATGATTCAGGAATAAAGCCGCGAGACACCCGTGGCACGAGACTTGGTTCCGCTTCTGATGAAAGGTGACCAGGCATCAGGAATACTAGAATGCTACTTTCGAAGTGTATGTTGTTGCTGCCTCAGCTCGCAACCATGTTCCATTATTAGACAAGACGTGAGCAAATGCATATTGGAGCCTCCAGAACGTCGATGCCTAGTAAGTATGAACAGCGATTTCCATTTCGACGACAGTGGCACACCAGATCCCATTTCAAGTCCCCACCTCCCTGGAGACCTTAACCCCGGCACTCTCCGTGTGCGAGAGCTTGGTGTTTTGGACGGATGGCATTCTTGTTTCCAGGACGTCGAATAACTTATAGATGGGGGGCGGCATGGGTCCTCGTAGCCAAGGCTGGTGCCAGTTGGCCAGTTGCTTGTTGCTGGTACCGATATGGAGGGACGACGAGACGACAAGCAAATACCAATTCCCGCCATGTGCCGGGCTAGCGTCACACACGACATCGTTGGCGGTGATGTTTTGGCGTGGTCGAAGCCGGCTGCAGCCAATGTGCCGCAGGCAACGGATGTGTTGTGCATGATGCTAACGGGAAGCTGCCAGCCAGAGCCCATTCATATGCCGTCGTCCAATGCCTTGGCCGCAAAATTGCCATCGTAGATTAGTGCAGTGCCGGGCGGGAAGTTAATGAGGCACCAAAGCTACCCATGCAGGCAGAATGCGAGTGAACGTGGCCGACATGGCTTTCAGAGACAACACGACGCTGGCCACTGTGGCTGGCACGGTTGATTTTCAATTTTGTTGCACTTTTTGATATTTTCCTTTTGTCGCCTCTGCAGCGACATTGACAGCGGAGGTAGCGGCAGCGGTGAACAAGACTGGACTTTGGTCAGCACCACGCAGCCACCCGCCTCCGACGAGCACCAAAACCAGAGTGGGAAAACAAGCAGATCAGACATCGGCGTACTGTGCGGTAAAGGTCCGCCCATCTTGGGTTTGATCCAATGGCTGCCCGCCTGGACCAGTTGACCGCATTAGCGGCTCGATTTTTGCCCGCCGATGGCCAAGATTGGTGCTCTTTGCCTGTTCCGTCGTGTCAGACATGGAGCCATGGAGCCATGGAGCCACAGCGAGAGGCTCCAGCTTTTTTCCGCCCACATGCTCACGCCCACGCCCGACATGCCCCAGCGCCTGCGCTGACGCACCTGCTAAACCCACTAACAACAAAGTGCCCCCAGTGGCTGCCCCCAAGCACTTGCCTCTCCGATGCTGATGCTGCGTGCTGATCCCCGGTCCTGGCCCTGGTCAGCCTTCTTTCACCTGCTGCTGCTTGTCAACCGCTTGTTTCTTCTTCGCACTACTGCCGACCCGAAATTTTTACTTCCTCTTACCACCACCATTCATCCCTCCCAGCCCGAGATATCGTCACCCTCACCAGCGAAATTCTTGGCTTGATCACGACCCTCCACGACCTATTTCCCACGGTCGCCTGCTGCCACTCTGGGCATTCTTCGTCAGGCGGCTCATTCCGGCAATCCAGCATCGAAATTAGCCAGACCCTAGTCCGACCAACACGTACCGGCGTCAGCGCCAGTCTCCGCATCCAAACTTCCACATTTATCGTTACCACCGATTACGGGCCCTCCGTCACTCGTCTTTGTCCTCCATCGTCGCAATCGCATCACCATCACCTGACTCGATTCTCTTCGTCGGTCCATCTTGCCGTTCAGCTTGAACTCTGAGCTGCAGGCAGAGCGCCGAAATAGATATCGTCCAGCTTTCGCATGCCTCGTGCGTCCGGCTCAGGCAAGCGGCAGCAAGGCAGCACCACAACAACGCATCGCGAGCCGAAACACGAGAATGGGCTTGTAAGCCCGGCAAAACGATCTTCGGGCAGAAAGAGCAATGGTCAGCTCGACGGCTCTGCGAGGTCCACCGACCACGTCGCAGGCCACGCAGGGCCGTCACCCTCGCCATCCCCGATCCCATCGCACGGGCAACACAACGGCACGATTCCCAAGAATGCCTCCGAGACAGCCATTGATACCCGCTCCGGCGATTCCATTAGGAGAGCATCATTAGGCACGTATTCTGAGGCCTCGTCAGAGTCAGGACAGTCACTCTTTGGCACCAATGGCACCTCGGGGGATGCTGGTCACCGTCAGATCGACGTCAACGCCATGAAAAACGTCGATGTGCACAGAGACTCGGGTCCGTTGGAATTCGCTGCCACTGTTGTCAAGTCCCTTCCTATGCAGGACACACTCGCAATCCTCATCATCCTGATGCATGTTCCCTACATGTCGCTTTCGCTCATTTATGCCAGCTTTGCGCTGATCACATTTGTTCCTCCCGTGACCACCAAGACAGGCATGAACATCAACCTTGCTGAGATTCTCGATGGCAACTCGCATACACCTTCGCTTGTAACTATATTGTGTATGGATTTTTTCTTCTTCTTGGTATGGGTATTTCTGTGGCAACCGATACAGGATGGCATACTCGAGTTCGCGAAACCCGTCATCGCCATTACCTTGGGCGGCGGCACAAACACCAGGGACGGCACCTCACGGGGTGTCACGACATGTTTTACTTGGATCCTGGTTCATCAAGCCATCCGAGCCACCAAGTCTTATTGGGCCAAGTTCGCGCGGCACTTTCCAGAATCTTGGCCATTACCTGCATTGCTGAGCGACTCTTTTGAATCGAAACCCATCGCCTACGATAAGAGAAGTACTCACGGGTGGATACAGAGCACACTGGCTATGCATATATTGACCCAAGGTATTGTCCGATTTGTCCGTGAGTGGTATCTCAAGAGGGAGAAGTTTAATGCAGCTTCCGGCGTTGGTGATCCAGAGGCCGGTAAATCGTCCTCCCTCGGCATTTCCTCTGGGGCCGCGGGTGGCACGGGCAGTTCGCACTCTCTAGAGCTGAGCCACGACGCCAGCTCAAATACAGCAGACGCGGAAGCCGGCACATCTCACACATCCTCGACGACAACCACTAGCTCGAATAAAAAACGAAGAAAGCAAAGCGCACAAGTACGACTTCAGCAACCGTTGTGGGCCGCACTCGCTAGCAGCAAGATAGTCGCAGTGAAGGAGTACGAACTGTCGCAGTGGGCTCCGGACTCGAATGCATCGGATGCTTCTGACATTCACAATCTGGGTAGCGCGCCATTTGACAGCCAACCAAGACAGATATGGATATCGTATATTGGTAGTGATGAAGTATGCTTCAAAACAAGCTATTTTCCCGATCCGATAGAGACCGAATATCCTCAGACACCTGCACTTGAAGATACCCACGGAGATCTGCTGCGGCCAGCAGAAGTGGATGCCTCGAAACCTTTCTATGTCAGGATAAACAACGCTTTTTGGCAACCAACACGGATTTTTCCAGTCGAAGAGACCGATGAAGGCAGGAACGAAGGCACGCGATTGACAGGCGACATATACGGATTGCGACCAGCCTCCACATATGTCTGCGAGTTCGTCGATATTCAGAATGGCGAAGTAATCCTCTCCTTGACGATTAGGACAGTGAAGGAAACATTGCGAGAAAACGACCCAATGTCACCGGGCATTCCACAAGGTCAACAACCCCTTCGACCTGATTCTCCTGCTACGATCATACGAAACTCTATTGCAGCGGAAGAAGCACGACTCGCTGATGAGCGATCGCGTCTCAAGACCTGGCGCAAAGAATCCAAGACAAAGCTCAACGCCATCAGGCGAGAGAACGAGCTTGTTGACAACCAACTATCTTCTGCGGGCAACAGCGATGAAAAGCACAAGCAAAAAATCCGGCAACATGAGACTCAAAAGGTCCAGGCCGAACGTGACATGGAATCGCTGGGAGAACAGCTCACCAATTTTGACAGCGCACCGGAGCTAGCTGATCGCAAAAAGAAGCTGGATAAAGTCTACGCCGGCGAGAAGAAGGTGTTTGATGCCGCCCAGAAACAATTCAAGGAATACAAAGCCAATCTAGATCGCGAAGTCAGTGCCAAAGAACTCGAGAAGCTCAACCTCAACTCTCGTCGCAACAAGATAGGTCTACGAATCGACAAGGTGGAAAAGGAGCTACGAAACATTGCAGATGCCAACAGTCGCGGTCTCGATGAAGCCGAACGACGACGCCAAGAACGGGCCGCATGGTTGGAAAACAACGCCGCGATAGAGGGCAACTACAACGATCGCATTTCAGAGGCGTACAACAACAATCTGGCTCGAACGGAACATATACAGCAACTGCAGGTTCAATTGTCAGGTTTCAACCCGTTCATGGCGCCCACAGCGAACGGCATGCCCATGGAGATGACTGCTGGTGGTGTGGCGGGCGAACCGGGACATCCGGCTCTTCGACAGCATCCGTCCGCTTGGAACCCGAATCCCGCAGTCCTTTCTCACTATCCCACGGGTATGTGGGGTGGCTCTGGTGAAACAATCCCCTCTACCGCGGCTCCTACAACGCAAGCCGGCACGACCTGGGTACCACCCCCCACAGCGCCTCCCTTTGAGCCACGCGGAATCAAGTCTAGGGGCCGTAGTTCCAGCATGCTTAGCGATGTAAGCGGGTTCACGGAGCCAAGTGATGAGGATTCCTTCAAGTCGCCCTCTGGTGGTCTATATCGACCTGGTATGGATTATTCCGGTAGGAACGGCACGAGCGGTAGCAGCGGTAGCACCGACAGCGGCAGCGGCAGTATCGGCGAACCGGCGAGTCCGAGGTGATGTTTATCTGGGTTTTAAGGCCCAGCGGCAGTGTCTTCAGTTGGACTATTTCCGTGAGTAGTTGAGAAAATACACGTGTTATGCTTGCTTCAATTGTGTGTGCCTCTATGCTGTGAGTTGTGATGTTGGCCATGTATAGTCGTGTTCGGGATCATCTGTGCCTGTGTTGGCCGCAAAATCAACGCGGTTACTGGACAAGCTCTTATGAAATCGGGTGCTTCAGGTAGCAGGTGCGACTGGTAACGATCAAATCATCTCTTCCCTGCCATTCCTTTTACTCAGCTATTGCGATGAATGCAAACGGTCAGAATTCGAGGGCTACCGAGATGCACAGAAATACTACCCACACTTTCAATGTTTGGCAGACTAATCAAGCTGGAGATCCGTAATTGCTGTTAAGCGACTGCTTTAAACCATCAGGTTCTGAAAACCGGCCGCAACATGATAGTACACTGGGCATCCATGATGCAGAAATCTTGTCGACGACGCTTTTTAAGGTCTAAGCATTGAAATTCCTGCCCGGCACAAGATTTTCAAGACTTTTCTATGACTTGAATCCTTTGTTCATCGATTTTGTTATTGAACGGGGCCAAGTCTGAACTACGTTGAACAATGACATATCATTACCCTAGGCCTTATTCTGAGCAGCCGTAGCCCACGGGGCTATGGTCAGGGGCAGGTGACGCTAATGCTGCGGCAAGGGTCGTGCCAGGCGGCACCAGCAGGCACTACGACTTGATTATTTCTCGGGACCTCAAACTTCAAACGCGCAAGTGACGCGGCACCACCTATTGGGAGCACCTTTGCTCTCCTTCCGCCGCCCGTCGTCCTGGAGATGATGCTGGCATCACCATGGATTTCGTAAGTGTCGTACCTGATGCACATTCGTGTCTCCCGAGAGGAGCGTCTTCCCCATCGTGTCCGACGCTGACTGTAGCCCGTGCTTTCCCATCAACTGCAGTGGTCGCGATTGTTAAGCCCCCTGGCGGCGGGCAGCCCTCGCAAAGATCTGGCCAAGGACCCGGCGAAACGACTGCATCGCTTCGAGAAGGAATATGCCAACCTGTTGGTAAGCAAATCATCTCTGCGCCGCCGAGCTGTTCAGGCAACCATGCAACTTTGTATCTGCTTGATGCTAATGTACTGTGCGATAGTCGACATGGCGCACATCATCCAATCTGTCTCGGGACAGCGACGCCGCCGAAACACTCGAGATCCGCCTGCAAGAGCTCACGAATATCCTCAGCGACGAAAGCCGACGTCCACTTCCCCATCCGTGCATCCAGTATGCCTCCATCAAACAAATCTACGTACTTATCGGAAAGATCGCAACGACCTCCTATAACGAATGGATCATCAAAGAAGCCGTGCTATTCTTCGCGACACTGATCGAGAGCGAAGAGGAGGCTTTTGTCGAGAACCCTACTTTTTCTGCGAGCTTGACCAATTTGCTGGTGCGCATTACGGGTGTCAACAGTGTGCGACTCGGCTTGGATACGGAATCACGAGTCGTCGAGCTGGCCTTCAACATTACCACCAAGATACGCCTCGATCCTACCATCTTGCCTGCGTGGTTCAAGACTCCACTACCAAATACCCATGGCGAGCGAGATCGCGACGAACGAGAACGATTTGCGGGGCGAACGCAGCGGGTTGATTTCCCCTTGTTTTACATCTTGATGGATTATATTCACCACGAGGGTAAGGTGGGCGATTTTGCTCGAACGGGATTGCTGTATATCATCGAGGCCGCGTCGAGCTCTGCGGCCTTGGAGCAGTGGATTGTTGAGAGCGACCTGTCCACTCTCATGGCGACCGGACTGGGCGCATTGTACAGCCAATTGAGCCGGAAACTGGTCATCGATCGCTTGCCGCATGATTTGCCGCCGATTTTGGCACTGTCAGATTATGAACACCCTGCGTCGAACTACGAGATTATTAGCTCCTGTTCTCCGGAGTTCCAATCGCATTTGGAAACGTTTCTGTCCCACCTGCTCTTTTGGCAAGATGTGCTAAATCATTGTCGATCTGTGGAGGTCAAGTCGACCTTGCTGGAGCATTTTCAAGTCATCTTTCTCCAGCAGTTGCTGTTCGTTCAGACCTCTTGATCAGGGCGTGGCTGAGTTACGGTTTATGCTGACAGACTTGCAACAGATATCCCTCCCTACTAGAGTCTTCTGATATTGACGGAGGATCTTCAGTTGCTGTATTGACGTACTTGCGACGGATCCTGGAATCTCTGGATCATCCTGACATGATCAATCTCATTCTCCATTATCTTCTGGCGTTGCCGGATGCCCTTCCTCCCAATAAGAAACCTTCACGATCATCCGTCAGTGATGCGCGCAAGAGAAAGTCGATGGACCTGACCAAGATGATGGCTGAGAAGGCGGAGGAGCCAGCAACGCCTCTCTTGTTCAATCTCGTCGATCTAATACTATCATGTTTGAGATCTCGAAACCAGCAGGCCATCCATGTTACTCTTCAACTCGTGTCTGCAATTCTCAAACGGCATCATCGCTACGTGGTGTTTACTCTGTTGAGGACAGATTTGCTGCCGAGCGATACCAATCATCGAACCGTGGGTGCTCACGAGCAAGAAGTCGACTACCTCGTGTCGCTTGCTGGCGCGATTGGGGGCAAGGCCAATTTTGATGAAATATACGCCAATGTTCTCAAGGACACCATGGCTCGGCTTGAGAATCATCCCTGCTCTTTGCGGTTGATAGCCCCACGAGTATCAACAAATAATCACAAGCTGCCCCAGCTGCCAGACAGCACACCTGGGGCACCCAGAGATGTCCGTGAGCACACCCTTCGCCCGAATGATCCCTTATTGAACGTCATTCTGGACCTTCTAGAAACATTCTTTCTGAACCCCGTGGAGACCAACTTATCAGTGACAGAGACCATTGTGGATCTTGCCATTTGTGGATACATGAATATCGAAGGCTGGCTTGCTCGAGATCCTTCAACGTATTCTTATGTTGAAGACGAGGAAGAGTTGGAGCACGGCTACGACACGTCAGTCGCTAGCGAAACAGCTGAACCGGCTTTACAGACCGAAGAGAGCAAATTGAGTGAGACCGTCGATGAAGCGCAACGCTTAAAAAGCATTGAGCGTTGTAGAACTAGTCCCAAGTGGACCGAATCACAATTGCCTCGTGTCTTGCAGGTGTTAAGACGCCTCGGCGACCAAATTGCGAGTTTCAAGCAGATGATCCCAAGGTTCGATGAGCTGCTTGAGCAAAGACGAGAAGCCTTCCAAACTGCTGAGTCCATGCTAGATGAGCCGCCTCCACCAGTGCGAAAAGCATCACCTCAAGGTCCTGGCACACCCGAGCGACTAAGCATGGACGAGACGCTTCGAGCTGGATCGCCGTCACGACCTTCAGCCCTAGAAGGATTCGCGCAGCGTCTCCTGTCCGAACTAGGAACGCCTAGCAGGTCCGCGAGCCCCAAGATCCGTCAAGAGCAGCACCGATCAGGGACCTCCACGCCAGGAAGTTACCCAGTTGCACCCGAAGTCATCACTCCAAAGGCGATCAGAGTGCCACCAAAGGAGTTTCCCATCAACTACAACGACCCGAGCAAGAGTGGCATCGCACGCAGCTTGTCACCCGGAAGCGCCAGAGCAGATATTGGCCCGTCCCCCGAGGAGCAAGACATGGTGGCAGAAAGCCAGGCATCTGCCTTTGCGGCATTCGACCAGAGCATCTTGTCGAAACGCATCGGTCTGCCAGATGACAAGCTGAAGCCTATCCCACTTGATCTAACCAAGAAGATGGAGGCCGCCAGTATCGAAGACCAAGAGTCATTGGCGCAGGACCAAGAAGACTCTGTCACTGCCAACGATGACCCCTCAGATGCATCCGCCACAAACGATCAGGAGACGTTATCGGTGTCGCATGTTCTCACGAATGTTATTATTTTCCAGTCGTTTCTGCTGGAAGTGGCTAGTTTGATGCAGGTCCGGGCGGGCTTATTTGATGAGGTGCGGTATGTGTGAGTGCTCTGGTGATTCTGTGGACGCGTGGTTTTTAGAGCGTTGGAATGGATGGAGGGCTCATGGTATTGGGTTAGATAGCATGGCATTGCGGATAGAACTAATACCTATACCCTTTTGTTTGAGGCTGGCGTTTTATTGACATGGGACCATGATGTTTAGGTCCTGAGTTTGACGATGTTATGGTGGTCAGGGGCCATGGGTGATGGTAGGCTGCTGATGACTGATGACTGATTGCTAATTGCCGATTGCTGAAGAGTGCTTGGTGGTTTGTTAATAATTGCTTTGGTGATGAATGCTGCTAATGGTGCTCACATGATTGTGCTCGATGAAGGGCTGCTGTTCTTTGGCCAGCCGATGATCGCAGAAGATATACAAAGGTCAATCACACAGACTCAATTATTATAAAGACGAAAATCATCTACACATAGCTATAAAGCCCTACGCTGATCCCTTGAGTGGCTATCGATGCGACAGAAACAAACGAAGTACCATAAGGACCACGAGAAGTACAATACAGAGGTCCGTCCATCGTCTGTATGGCAGGCTGGCCAACTCAACTTGACCAAGATATTTTTCAAGGACGAATGCACCGCATTGTGCATTGAAGCTTAGCTTCCCACGTACGTACGACTGAGATTATATGTTTTACATTCTTTAGCTCTAATCGTGCAATCCGACATCGTTCTGGCACGTTTATAGCTGGTCAAAGACGTTGGAGCTGCAGTGGTTATCAAAACTACATGCTGCTGCCAGATAAATACGATCTTTATTTCTGATTGATTCGTGAGTTGAAGCCTTTTGTTCTGCTCGCAAAGAACGTATTTGTGCTGATAATTCTACGACTTCGTTATACGTTGTGCCCAATAGGAGCACCGTGACCAACTGCGTGCAGAGAATACATTTTTGACGCTTTGTTTACATAGAGTCTGAATCTTTACGTACAAGTATTTAATGAAGAGATGGAACAGCTTGCTCTGCGGTGTTGGCCGGCTTCCTCGCCTGCAGATGGGCCGTCTGAACACATTCGCATGATCAAGCAATGCTATAACGGAGCTTTCATGAGCGATACTGTACATATCGCCCTTACAAAAACAGAACAATCCTCACTTACTTCCACCACCAACATCATCTCATACAGTGACACCGCTGCTCCATTCCCTCACATGTCAAGTGCAACCACCCACAAGACACCACCAACGAAATCTGCAAAACGCACAATAAAGGACCGATTTCCCCAAAATGCTGACGGGAAGATGAAAACGCGGGGAAGCAATGCATCCTTTTCGATTCGCCACGGGAAATCCAACGCGCTCATCTCGATGTAACCCCTCTTACACAACGACCACGAATCACGTCCTGCCAGGACTACTGCCTAGAAGCATGGATGTTTATGCCCCCCCCCCCCCCCCACTTAGATCACGAGGTTTCACCACCTTTTCTCATTGCTTTAGTCTATTCCCCTGGTCATGGTTCTTGCACAATGGAGGTCTCAGATGGTCAAAACTTTTTGCGTGGTTTGGTATACACACCCCTTTTGCCGTCTGGATCCCTGTGATTAGGAACTCCGTGACGGATGGCCTGCTGGGGTCAAAGCCTACCAGAGCAGGAATGATTGTACTTGTCTTATACATACATGCCGGGATGCTGGTCATGGTCATGCGGGGAAATCGGCTAGTTTGTTTGTGGAGGTCTGTTCACAATGCGGGGGGTGGAATCTCTCGTACGATCTGACACGGCCGACCAACTCCGCGTTTGCCCTCCAGCCATCTTCTGGTCCTTGGACGAGCAAAGCGCGAGGACAAGGTAGCCCTTGGATGTGTAGCCGGGTATAACGCCTTGTGATACAGTATGCGCAGGACACGAGAACACATGTTTACTTTCTTTTTTGCACATCTCATTTCATAAGTTTGGACCGCAGCAAGACTTAGGTAAGTGGCTTTGGCGAGATCGACCTCTTGGCGATTCGGGCTGGATCACGGGAAATGAAATGGCGGAGTCCAAGTGCCGGGTGGCTTGCGGACGTGCTTGGACTTGACACTTTTCTGGACCGTCACGCCTCTGCGCGCCTTGACGGACGCCAGGTTCCGATATTGGCCTTTAAACAGAGATTAGGGCATGCTAAATTCTTTTAAAATAATTTTGAGTTTCAGGCACGACTTGGAGGAAAGTATTGTCGGACTGGGAATCCCGCGTTGAGGTCCAGTGGCGCACCAACTAAACACAATGTCTCAATCAGTGACTCTTAAAAAGACCTTTCTTTTGGCAATTGTCCCAGACACACACTTCCAAAAACCACCTAGCCCATCCCGATATCCCCGTGGTAAAATGGACGACCCCACGCGGGGGGCCTCCGGAGTGTAAGCCGACAATGTCGTATCCAGCGTTACAATGCATTGTTCAGTCATGAACAAATGACGTTTTTAGCGAGAGATGAGGAAGATCATCCTGTTGTGCATTGAAGCTAGATCGTGCCGGCAAAACGGCAAGTACGTGAGACGGGTAATACCATATGCGGAAGGGATGGGGATCACTAAAAAGTGTGCTCACTAGGACCCCATGGTCTGATTCACGCGTAGTGCTCTATGAAGATTTAATAAGAGGTTGAGTGCCCCTTCCCAAGCCTTGAAGCATTCTGCGCGTGACCTTCTGGTGTAAAGGTCAAAAAAGTTGTGCGCTGTGAAACCAGAGCCTGTTTGGCGTAGAGTTTCGTGAAGGGCTTACACGGGGTTGCTAGCTTTCATGCCCTGGCTCACACACAAATTTGTTTTTGCTATTTGAACTCACCTGCTACGATTTCCCTTCGCGGGGAAGAGTATTTTCGTATCCGAGCCGGCAGAAACAGGCGATCGAAAAATGAGGTTGTGGAATATCCTCGCGTTGGCTTCGGCCGCCGTGGCCCTGGAGGACATTTCCCACCGAAACTTGAATCACGTCTCCTTCATCGCGAAGCAAAAAGATCTCCCAACAGAGTCCCAGCTCGCAGAGAAAGCCAAGGCAGAAAACCGCACATTCTGCGTCATCAATCCGGACAGCGGTGGTAGGGACGATGGCCGCCCCATCACCAACTTGCTCAACACCAAGTGTCGTGCTAACAGCCTCATCTTCATGCCGGGACCCCAGTACAATATCGCGATCAACATGACGACCTTGAAACTGGACAATGTACACATTGTGCTCTACGGCAAGATGCTCTGGACGACAGACATCAATTACTGGGTGAGAGTATCGATGCCCGTTGGGTTCCAGAACCAGAGCACGGTGTGGTACTTTGGCGGCAACAACGTCACTTGGGATGGGTACAACACGGGAACGCTCGATGGAAACGGCCAGGTCTGGTACAATTGGGCCAAGGGGCAGGGGAACATTGCCCGGCGACCGATGAACATCAACTTTCGGAACCTGACAAACTCGGTGATCAAGAGGATGCGGTTTGTGCAGAGCCAAATGTGGACCATGGCCATCACCTATTCGTACCACGTGGATCTGGACGATATCTATGTCAACAGCACGTCTGACAGCAAGTGGAACACTCTCAACACAGATGGCTGCGACACCGTCAACTCGGACAGCATCACTTTCCGAAGATGGTTCGTGACGAATGGCGACGACGCGATCGCCCTCAAGGGAAACTCGAGCAACATTTCAATTTACGACAGCGAATTCCACGACGAACAGGGCGTGGCCATCTGGTCCATGGGCCAGTATGTCGGAAGACACGAGTACATTAAGAATTTCTATGCGCGCAGCATTAAACTGGTCAACACGGCTCACGTGTCGTATCTGAAGACATGGGCCGGCGTATCGAGAGGATATCCGCCCAACGGGGGTGGGGGCGACCTCGGCTACGCTTCCAACATTGTCATGGAGAACATTAAGATCGAGAAGCTGAGGCAGCAGCCGTTTTTCGCGTGGCAGTGCGAGAACTATTCTGGCTGGGCCGGCAAGGACTGCAACTCGTCCAAGTTCAAGATGAGCCAGATTGCCTGGCGCAATGTGAGCGGCGCCATCAACACGGACGTGAAAGACTTGGGCTCCTTCCAGTGCAGTGCCAGCGCGGGCGGATGTGACGATATTGAGGTGACGGATTGGGACATTATGCATCCTCGAAGTAGTAGGAAGCTAAACAGCTGGCATTGCGAGAATGTTCACGGAAACAAGGGTTTCCAGTGCAACAATCCACCACAAGAGTCTGGTTAGGTTGCATGACGAAGACTGCGTATATTTGCGAGACTTGTTAGTGGATTTGGACCGATATGATTTCGCGCACGCGAAGTATAATGCTAATTTACATGTGCCAAGAGCATGATCTATTTTGACATCCGTAATGCCTGTCAAGCTTCTGCTACAGTGTGCCAAGCCACAGCATAAGACCGTATGGGAAAAGCAATTTCCTTTTTGTTGTGCACTACTGGAATTCTCGAGTTGTTGCAGAGGTGATTTGTGCTGTCACTTCTGACCCGAGATATGAATATTGGTGGTTTATGCACACGGCGCTGGGCGTTTTCGAAACCCGAATGATAAGTGAAGTGTCGTGTAGAGTATCGAATTAATTGACTCATGCACTTGCTAGAAAATTGCCAAGAGCGACAGTCCCTCCGTCTGGATGCGGAGCAGAAATGCCCAACACACTTGCTCAACGCCCGAAGAGAGAACAATTGGTGTTGGCAGCCATTGGCGAATCGGGAGTCTGGTCATGCGGCAACTCATTCGTTTGCTAGAGCACACTGGGCCAACACTTGATCGGTATAAGCCAAATGTCGCCTCGATCTAGGGATGTGCCAGACAGAGCGACTGATGTACTCCGAGTTCAGTAACAGCTCCATCTACGTGCCCAGCACTACACAGTTTGTCCGTCTGCCAAGGTTTCGAAAACAAGCTTTCGAACACACACGAAAGCTATCCGGCCTGCATCTGACACTTCTTTCACATCGCTCGGACGGAGTAGAAAGACACTTGGAGAAAATGTTCCCGACGGAAATATTAGGCCCCGTCGCTGACCCACTGGGCCATGACTACTCCATTACGAAAAGAGCAGGAAGCTGACATGGTGTTTCGTCGACAAGGGTCAAATTTGGCCCAATGCTAGCCGGACGAAGGCATCAAAATGAATAAAAAAATATATATCTGGTGCTGGCGACTGTTGGAAATCACGGATCTTGACGGTGGCGGTAAGGTTGTTGTTCGTCACATCGCGCACACACCACCCCTGGTTCAGAATCTGATACAGGATGCAAAGCTCGGTTGACGGCAGCTGTAGTTCGATTATTGCGAACAAGACCAAACCCAAGGCTGGCCTAAGCAAAGTTTAGCTTGAGGCAAGTGTTCGTGCAGTCTGAGCCGTCGGTTTTAACCTGTTGCTCAGACATCAGACAGGCTTGTCCGCGTGATTCCCGCGTGACCATGGCGGTTATGCAGTTTTCGCTGTTGATGTTAGCAAGCCTCTCAATCTCAAACACGGCCCATGCTTGCTCGTGGACTGCGCTGTCCACCCCCCTAAGCACTTCCTTCCTGCAAGCCGGGCGATCATGTGCTGCCGAAACTGGGATCTGGACGGTGAAGAATTCGTGAGCTGATGTTGGCCAGAAGGGAACAGGCCGCGATGCTACGTTGTACAGCGCAAAGTCAGCCACCCCTTCAAAATAAACAGCCAGTAAACGCTGGCGGCTCTCCCTCCTGGGACAGAGCAAGCAAGCTCAAAGGCTTGCCTCAGATCCGTCGTTGGTCGAATTGAATGGATCGGCGTGAAATGACACTTGAGGCAGGTGGGGTTCGGTTCCAGGTGGCTTGACATCTAAGGCCTAAAATGTCATGCTTTTGGTCTCTATTCAGCCTGGTACGTTGAAATTAAGTCCGTGGCGCTTCACTGCCGTTAGATGTTTGATGTGGCCCCATAACTGAGAAGGAGGCCTGTCACCTAAAGCTGACAAGACGAGAGGGCAACACGCGTGTGGCTACGCAGCTATGACGACATTCACTGCATTAAATATCCCGAGAGTCGAGTTTCGAGGCAGGAGCCCTGACGACTCGATGCTGCTGGGGCTGCGTGTGAATAGACCTCTTGTTAATGTGTATAACTGTCGACTTACATAGAGAGCAAGTCGGAGAAAACTTAGCGACTTTTTGCTGCGCCGGGGTCTTTTGCCATGTGCTTTTTGCGCCGATCACATCCATCTCGTTGTCTCTCAGTGCGGAGTCGCATACTGATCTGGTACGACGAAGTGTCCATTGGTCTGAAGATGGGCTTCGTGTCAGACGCACATGGACGTCCGAAGTTACATCGGACCTTTGTGGAGAAGGTTCGCGATAGTCGGGCAGTACTGTAGGGGTTCTAGGTCGAGAGACTGCTGGCCGTGGCCTGCCGCGGATGGCTCAGCCACGAGCTGTGATCGACAGAAGCCATTGGCCCTTTCGTCAGCCACGACGTTGACATTCATTTACCAGCTACGAGGAGGTGAGTACGTAAACGTACTGTAGAAGCAGGATCGAAGTCGACAGGAGATACACATGGGCTATGGGTACCACGTTGGTTGAAGAACGTGCTGTCATGTATGATTTGACGCTTCCTCCCGCGCTGCTCATGAGAAGTTGACCTGGCTCAAGCTCATCTGAGTCGAATTCAAGGCAAAGAGCGAGATCCGGGTTCGTAGCTTAACGCGCCAGCAGATTTAAGCAGAGGGAACGCTCGCGATGGGGTGCAAACAAGCAAGCGATGCATGTACTAGCGTGACTTTGTGGTGTCCATGCGAGGGTGCGATGTCCGTGAAGCAGACAGCCTGGATACCTCGTCGCCATGTGTACCAGCCCAGTTGACGCTTTTCGGCCTCGGGAAAGAACAAGGCTCTCGAGGCTCCCACATTGAGTCACCCTCAGTCCCGAGTTCCAAATGCTTGTTGCAACAGACACCAGACGCTTTTGTGCCATCAAAAACCATCCGCACCACATCCTTGATCCTTGATCCCCCGCTTCCCTTCCCTCCACCCCGGCAGCCCCCAATCTCCTCCACATCCTCCAACAGATGTTCTCAGAGGTCGCCCGATGTTCGAGAGGCAGACACAAGTCCTGAGTAATACAGCGCACAAAATCAGCACGATTTGCCAAACCTGGCTATTTTAGGCACCACGCCGTCCACAGAGTACCAGCCAAGCACCTGTGACACCAATTCGACATCCGCTTAACTGACGATGCTCCAGTGCATCCTCAATGCCTCTCGAAGCGTTGATGATGAGCGACGTGATCAAAGCTGATGCTCCGGAGCGGGACCAAGATTTTTTAATTGTCAGCTAAGCTTCCCTTCCCCTGGCCTAGATGGCGCTCGTGCTCAAGAAATGGTTCCTTGGGCCACACTATGCTTGACGCCGATACGGCACTGTGCCGAGAGTGGAGTGAGAGGCGTTGGTCTCGCGATCGCTCTGCTGGAACTGTTGAAGCATGGGACGCAGACGTAACAAATGATTCTTAGCTGGAGTTACAGGAATGCGGCACGGATTGAGACGAGACATCGAACGAACGATGCACAATTACTACTTGCCAGGTCTCCGGCTTGCCTAATACTCAATATCCATCGGAAAACGCCATTCGACAATCCTAATCATTTTGGTACCTGAGTCTAACCTCGTGGTGCAACGCTCAGGGTGCACACGCCACAAACTCGACTCTTGTTGAGCATTCGTATGCTCACTGCTTCCCAGACGTAGACAGCTGATGAGGACAAAGAAAAAATACGTGTGTAGCGCTAGTCAGATCAACAGATGAAAGTCAAGTTATGTCGCATTATGGATGCCTACCGGATTTTCTTTGTTCTGTGAAACCATCATGCCCTGCATCATCAGCCTCGCCCTTCATAAACTACATATGTACATACCTACCTAGACAATATTGGCTAGTCCGTCACTACACGAAGGAGCAGTCGGCCACAAATTGTCAACGAGAGCTGTCGTCTAACAGTACTTGCCTCCCAAACACGGGGCGGGCATTCTCTCGGTGCCATAGTCCTCGGCGGCAGCGCCAATTGTCCCTTCGCACACGTTCTGCCTCTGACCGATGATCAAGAATCCGGGGCGATGCCCTCCGCTGTTGGTTACGCACCCATGCACTTACGGGACCAACCATGAATGACGCTTGAACAATATGGTTAGTCTGAGGTTTTGCGGCCTGTCGGATATGAGGACTGGCTCGAGGCCGTGGTCCCATGGCTAGGATTTTGAACCCAAAACAGCTAGGCAGACAAGAGGCAGACCAACCACCTACTCCGTCCACTCCCAACTCTGGCCCCCGACGCACAAACATGCACGACCGGCCATCTACCTGAACGCCTCAATAGCCAGACCCATGGGCAATCTCCTTCCCACCCTCCGGGGCAGTTCTCGGGGATGACACCGGGGTGGCTTGCCAGGCCTGGGGTTAGTGCGCTTACAGGTGGCCCCAAAACGTCAATGTACCTTTTGCAGCTCTGGTCGATGGAGGAATGGCAAAAGCACACGAGTTGGGGGGAAATGGGGAGTTGCCTGCCTTGCTGATCTTCTCTATATAAAGAGCTACACGCCGCTCGCGCCATGCGAAGATGAATTGAACTTAGTTGACGTGACTGGAGACTGGCTCCAATACTGAACCATTTGATTCCGTATTGTGAAAGATTCGTGAGAGCGTTCAGACGTTTCGTGGCCAACATGGTGGTCATCGGCAACATCTATGTCATCGCCTCCGTGGCAGTCGTTGGCGGTGGTCTTTTCGGATTCGACATTTCATCTCTCTCTGCCCAGCTTGGGATGCAGTCTTACCTCTGCTATTTCAACCAAGGACCTTATGGGCCCCCTTTCACTGAAGGCAAATGCTCTGGTCCTCGTGATTTAGTTCAAGGAGGCATGACAGCCTCTATGGCTGCCGGTTCCTGGCTTGGAGCACTCGTCTCAGGCCCTCTGTCTGATCGTTTGGGCCGTAAGTATTCTATTATGGTCGGCTGTGTCATTTGGTACGTTGAATGCACCATGGCTACCTTGTTTAACTTGGAGAATACATATACAGGGTTGATTGAAACTAACGTGTGAATTATAATCTTTCTTCAGGATGATTGGTTCGATTCTTTGCTGTGCTGCTCAGAACATCGGAATGCTCATTGTCGGTCGCATAATCAACGGTTTCTGTGTGGGTATCGAAAGCGCACAAGTTCCCGTATACATCGCCGAAATATCACCACCGTCAAAGCGTGGCCGTTTCATTGGCATGCAGCAATGGGCCATTACATGGGGCATCTTGATTATGTACTACATCTCGTATGGTTCCTCATACATTGGCGGAAGGGAGTGGAACAACTGGACTGCAGCCTCCTTCCGTGTCCCGTGGGGTCTTCAGATGATCCCTGCTGTCTTCTTATTCCTGATGATGATTCTTCCAGAATCACCTCGATGGCTGGCACGTAAGGACCGCTGGGAAGAGTGCCGCGAGGTCCTAGGCCTCGTTCACGGCAAAGGCGATGTCAATCACCCATTCGTCGCCATGGAATTGCAAGACATCAAGGACATGTGCGAATTCGAGCGTCGCCATTCCAACGTCACTTATTTCCATCTCTTGAAGCCGGAGATGCTTAACAGGACCCTGATTGGGTGCTTCACCCAAATTTGGTCGCAGCTGATGGGCATGAATGTGATGAGTACGTGTATATGCTGTTCACCATGGAGACGTGTGTCGCGCGCTGAACATGAACTAATCTTCTTTCGTAGTGTACTACATCAATACCGTGTTCAAGATGGCCGGGTACAAGGATGAAGAGAACCTTCTTGCATCGTCCATCACTTACATCATCAACGTCTTCATGACAATTCCAGCGCTTCTTTTTGTTGATAGGCTCAGTGCTCATGGCGACTTTCATGTATGCCAACACTGGTATCCTAGCCACACACGCTATCATCCGCCCGGCAGGGTACGACGGCAACAGAGACCCAACCATGGAGCTTACTGGCGGGCCTGCCAAAGGCCTCATTGCCTGCACTTATCTCTTCGTCGCCTCTTTTGCTCCAACCTGGGGCCCTGTCTCATGGACGTACCCGCCTGAGCTGTTCCCCTTGCGTCTTCGTGGCAAGGGTGTTGCGCTTTCCACATCCGCGAATTGGGCTTTCAACACCGCGCTTGGTTTCTTCGTCCCCCCAGCTTTCGCCAACATCCAGTGGAAGACGTATCTCATTTTCGCGATTTTCAACACCGTCGCCTTCATCCACGTCTACTTCATCTTCCCTGAGACGGCTGGAAAGACGCTTGAGGAGACTGAAGCAATGTTTGAGGATCCCAACGGCATCAAATACCTCGGTACACCGGCTTGGAAGACCAAGGTTGTTACTAAGCTGACAGCAAGTGCCGAGCATGGTGACATCGATGCTAAGCGACAGGCTGAGTACAAGCTTTCTGACGCCCATGAGCACGACTTGGAGAAAGCGGCGACTCCTCCTGCGGACACCAAGACTACTTGATCGACGGCGGAAGGGTTGCGAGTGTGAACGATGTCAGCACAGCCTATGGTCTTTATGGTCTGAGGCATGAAGATATGAGAATTAATGTATGGATAACTAGCAGGGCTTTTATTCTTGAAGAATTTGTCTTTGGAGCAGGATTGTTTGCACAGTCAGTGCTGTCAATATACCAAACTTTGTACGTCACCTTAATTGATATCGATAGGGAATACATTTCTTATCTGTGACGCCTAATGTTTGATATCGTGAGCCCAGCGATACCTCTGCCCGGGCTTGGGATCCGACTGACGGACCATCGTCCGCCATTAAAACCTTTCACATTGCTGTAATCTAACCAGCAAAAATATTATTGGACAATGGCAGGATATTGTGTTAAGATTGGCAATATTCTTTCATTGTCATTGAACATGCTCTACTCTGCACAGCAGTATCTCTCGCTGCCGCCATTGTCGGAAATATAACTCCATAAGCCTTCCCTTCGTATCGCCCCCCCAAGAAGAAAGCTCCGCGTCGTTATCTGGTGATCAAGCCAAACATCACCATGAATATCCCCCATTCTAGTTCTCCCAACATCCCGTTTCCACACCGAACCAATAATGCGAATTCCGTCCCGTACCGCACCGGTTCTGCCCATGGTGCTTCCTGCTCTTCTCACCACAAAGCCTATTCCCCTCGTTGGTGTACGTCTTACACGCTATGATGACACGCCCGGTCTTGATCCTCCACCGCGCGCACTCGTTCTTGTTCATCGCGAACCGTGCTCCCTCGCCGCAGGTAATTACATTGCTCTTGCAGATCTGCCATCGCGCCTTGTCGGCGTTCCAGCCTACGATGCCCTCTGCGAATTCATTTCCGTAGGTCGCATATGTGCTCAGGATCCATTCAGAGTAGGTAGAATCGGTCCTGAGATGGCTGGCCTTGAAGTTCCTACCGACGTCCGAGTCCCCTCCGAATCGGGTTTCGATGCAGAGTCCCCATTCGAAAGCGTGTCTGTGGTTCCACATCTTCAGGGGCTGGGCGTACCAGTCCTTGGGCTTTTCTTCCCATACCTCGCCTACTTTGAGCTGTTGGCCGTCTCGGGGGAATTGGGGGCAGTCGGTTGCTAGGATCCCGGTTTCGTTAACGTAGCCTAGGAACTCGACTTTCTCTGCTTCCAGCGGCATCACTGGTTCATCAGTTTTGGAACTACTTCCATGATTTACGGCGCCGATGCTGTTGACGGGATTGAGTGGTTGCTGCTCAGCGCTGTAATGGTGTCAGTGAACATGCAAGACGACCAAGACGGCCAGGACATACGCGGTGGCCAGAGCGTGCAAAGTCGCCAGTGTGGCAAAGGTTGCTGTCTTCAAGAACATGTCGACGGGTCTGGAGTGAAGAGAGATAACGGCACAGAGGGGTCAAAGGATCATTCAAGGCTTTAAAATACGACGGAATCTACATATATAGTTGGAATAGGTTATGAAAGAGAGGGATATTTGACAATCCATGCAAGCCTGGATGCGAGTGATGCATTGTGGTTAGAGTCGCCGATATCTGAGACATATAGCCAATAGATCTGTTCAGCTGCCAAGATTTATCTCTCAGGCCGTCAGTTTGCCAGTGCTCCATTTGTTCCGTCCCCTGTTGTCCATTCCATAAGACTAAGTGCCAGAGTAGCATACTTGGGAAATAACGCATCTTGGAGACCCTCGTCTCAGGAATAGTGATCCAGGGTATCTCTGTGTAGAACCGAAGGTCCGAATATCCCGAATCCAGTTTCTGCCGCTCCCCTTCGTGTTTGGAATAATCGCAAGATGCTCGATGCAACGCACCTCACATAGGGCGTCCACGAAGCGACATCGTTAGTAGACGGGCCGTGTCGAGCCGTGTCTCACTACTCCATGTCTCACTGTGTTGTATCCACCATGAAACACCTCATGATAAGCATCACGGTGCTCTGTGATGCCCATATCCGTTTATCGCTAAACAATAGTAAAGTGATCGTGATGAGAAGGCGCGGCTATGGATCTGGAGACTCTAGAAGAATATCTAGAAAAGACTAACAGAAAGTCTGGCACGGCAAAGGTGAAGGGCAAGGGGGACAGGAGTGGGAACCATCTTGCATACGAGCAATGATTGTGACCTAACTGCGGTGGCAACAGCTCTCAGTCATGCAGCAGCCATCTCACACTAGCTCGCGCACAGTTGATGGTCAAGAATATTTGACCAAGCTCATAAAACCGGTAGTGATAGCCATTGATTCGTCTACCGCTGTCGGACCCATGGATGCTGAGAGTCAAATAATTTTGACCTCTCCACTCCAATGATCAACAGCCCCGTTTGGAATTCTGCAGCCAGAAGAGGTTGGCGAGACTGTTTCCTGACACTTTGATACACGAGTTTCAAGGGAAATGTCACGTTAACCGATCAAGTTACGTGCATATTGCTTTACAAATAGGACCCCGACCTTATTGATGCGTTTAAGTCACCGCGTTTCAATGTTGGCCGATTATTCAGCTCCTTTCGAGTTTAATAGTGGAGGATGCACAAAGTCCTAATCAGCTAGCTAAGTTAGAATTGCCCCGTGATAGTTATACAACCTGCCGACCACGGTTTTCTTCAAGAAAGAGAATCCGACAAAAGGAAGTCTTGTTAGCTAATCATTAAAGTCCAACGCAGTGACTACACTGGTATCAAAAGTTCTACCCCAAGGCACTTTTCCATAATCATGACGTGGTCAACAGGCTCTGCTGAGGGCAAACTGGAACCAAGGATAATAGCATGTCTCCTCATCCATGACATCCAGTACCAGTGGCAAATATTCAGTGCGCCATTTTTCTTGTGTTTCATTGTCGAAATAGATTGAACCCATCCCAATGAGGCGTGACTTGCAATATTCCCAATAGCTCGGATACCACCCAGCCTGGGCCCAGTCAACAACCGCAACGACTGTGGGCTTTGGACCCTTCGAGAGCATAATGTTGGGAGATACTAGATCGGCATGCGTGAACACTATGGATACTGGCTCAGGAATGTCAATGTAACAGGTATCTTGAAATTGCTTGACGGCATCGGGGCCCTCAAAAGGGCCGGCAAAGTCTGGATCACCGCCAAAGCAGATATCTTTCAGCGGCTGTTTACAATGACTAACCTACAGCTCATGTCAGCAACGGGGTTCTCAGACTCATGCTCTCAACACTTGGGTACACACCGATGTAGCTTTCCCGACCATCTTGTGGCAAGCTTCTCCAACAAGCAGCCATGCCCCTGAGTTGAGCGCAGATGGCGCGCTTCTCCACCTCGTCTAAGTTGTGTCATCTTGCTGCCAAAGTGTCGCCGTCTATCAGCTGCATATAAATGAAAACCTGACAGTCGTCCTCGGTTCAGCCGAATACTTCTGGGATGGGTACTTGGCCGCGCAACCTTTCATGAATCATTAATTGGGTTCTAGCTTCACCAATCTTCACGACAGTGCCGTACTTGACAAGGAGGCCCAGCGATGGAATTCGTACTGGAGGCGGTCGGTTCAAGTCCTCTGCACGAATATCGCCCGTCTCCCTGTTCAGAGCCCTGACGACGCTGGGCTTGGGGAGCGCGGAAGCTCGCTTCTCAGTGAAGAAGCTGGAGGTGACAACCACTTCGCTGCGGTCACCCCTCGACGGAGCCGAGCCAAACTCGGCGTCGTTCTGGCAAGGCTTTGACGCGGCCATAGGTGACGGATCGACGTCAGGCTATCGTTGAAGCCAGTTGTATAAACCTGGCTAACCGCACCAAGTTCCAGAAGGGTTTTCTTCATCTAAGCGCCGAACTGTCTTGCCGTGCTACAAATGTTTTCGTCTTCGTTTGCGCCATTCCCTCCACCTGGACCTCCCCCGCCTGGCCCGTCGCCTGCGGCATGTAGCAACCAACGACCTGATCCACCATCAGTCAGTGACGAGGGGCCACCTAGAGCCTTTCTTGTCGAGCTGCTGGTTTACAACGGCTCGCCGTTTAAAGATCATTGGGGATACTGGGTCCGTTCTCATCACGACCCTAAAATTGGCGTTGTGATTCATGCCACTGGCGACGTTCGAAGTGGGTTTCAATTCGAAATCAAACGCAGCCTCGACCTGCGTGGAACCGCGAATCGACCGACGAAAAGAATCCCACTCCAGTGGGTAGAGGGCGAATACTTCAACAGTGATAAGATGCTGAACAACGGTGTGAAGATTGATTTCATACCGGTCTGCGCCTTTGAAGCCAGCTTGCACACGGTCAGAGTTCCCGGAAAGTCGCCAAAATCGGTTGATGACAATATAAGTCTTGGGATTGTACATCCATTCTTTGCCCATAAATCTCTGAGAGGTTCATATGGAAGTCCTTCGACGGCTGGAATTATAATGGCATGGACGATCGCATCCGTGAACTCCTCAACAAGATCGACAAGCCGAGGCTTCTACAGCATGCAGAATACGTCACGGGCCAGAAGCTCGTCATGAGCGAACCCTTCTCCGCCGGCCAATACTGGATGTGCCTCGAAATGGTGACTGGCAATGGCGACTTGGTAATTTCCCGTTTGCGTCTGCCTCCACACCCTGACAGCGTGTGTGGCTTGCACACCCATGACGAGGACTATTCGATTGCCTGCGGAATTGCTACGATGCGCTTTGTGCGTGAGAAACTCTCAGCCGTCAAGGTCCCTCAGGTCTATGCTTATGAAGCTGCGGGTTCACCACTTGCTTCAGATGTTGGTACTGCTTACATGTTCATAGAGGGGTTCTATGGCAACACACTACAGGATGCTGCAAATGATATATGCCAATTACCTGTGAGTAGAACCCGTCATTTCACTCGAATATAAAAGTAATGGGGTTGACAAGCTCACCGTTTGAAGGCGGCAGCCCTGGGCCACGCCATGTCACAGTGGACGACGGTGCAAGCAGAGCTAGCCACGATTACTTTTTCGCAAATCGAATCAATTTGTGCCTACTATTCCTCTACGGGACCTGTGTTGGGTAGACTTTCCGCGGCTGTTGCTGAAAGACTTCCTCACGAAGGGCCGTTCACCGCAGCATCGGACTTCTTCCTGGCCCTTGCGAAAGGAAAGCTCCAACGGTTGACTGAGGCTGCTCGCGAGGCTCAGAAATTCGCCGTTCGCGGTTGCACAGTTTTTATCGACATCATCCAGTGTACCAGCTTATTCAACGATGATGCTAGGCATACCTTTCATTTGAATCATATGGATCTAGGCCCGCAGAACATCCTTGTCGATGACAGTCTGAATTTCCTTGCTGTCATTGACTGGGAATTTGCACAAACGGCCCCGTGGCAAGTGAACCACTATCCTATGCCTTTCCCAATGCTCTTTTCAGATGAAAAAATCCGGACCATTCTTCAAAATCCTCAACACATAGCACACCGTGCCATTTCACGCTAAACGTCAGCCCAGCTCTTATATGCGCAGAATTTTCGAGACGCTGAGAATAGCCTGCGCGAAACTAACCGACCACTAGCCGGATCATTCTCAGAGACCTTGGATGGCCCGGCATCGAGGATTTATGCACACTTTACAAGACTTGGCATTTCCCCAGAGCAAGACGGAGATCATGTCCGCGAGATGGTGCGGCTTGGGCTCGGTCTCGACAATCGAGGGATAGATCAGTATGTTTCCACCCTACGGCATCGTGCGTGCAATGATGAGGTTCGTTCTGATGAGGACCGTGGTGTGGTCGATGTAGTAGACTAAAGATCAAATAATGTCCTTGAATTCGACTCATCTCTCAAGAAAGTATGCTTCTATTCTAAAGAGTGGAGGATTGGCTAGTCGGTTCACAGGATGCCATGTCGAGGGTGCGGGTTTCTTTCTGAAGGCCAGGCAACACGGGCCGCTGTGTCAATTGACGGACTGCAAATTTTTGTGGCCATTTCACGACAAAGGAACTTGCGCTAATGCTGTCTGCGTCATTCTTGCCATTCGTTCTGTCGCAGACTTCGTCATCTGTGAGCTTGGCTGATCAGATGAAGAGCGAGTCGGACATTTCACCATTGTCACCAACATACAATGACAATGACAGTATGAGCAGTGTTAAGCTGTATCATTTGAAGACGTGAGCCTGAGTGACCTTATCTTCACTAAAGCTTAGAATACAAGTCTCTTGTTCGAAAATGACAAGTGATGATCCTACCTCGACATGTGTCGCGATTGTGCTTTCATCTCATCTTGTATGGTGAGAATAAGCATGTCGCAATGACCATCGTCTTCGGTAATCGAGCCCGAAGGAATCTGCCAGGGCGTTGAATTCGCAAAAATGCTGACCAAGAATAGAAGCCGCCCTGGGCACTAGTCAGGTATTTTATATGCCCGAACTGCACTTCGGTATTGGCACCGCGATGACTGTCGGCGCTTTTGTGGAGAGCTGTGCCGCTATGATGCGGACAGGCAGAGGGAAACCCCTATTCGGGCACGGTAGGCAGTAACCTAGCTGTCTTGGACTTGCCTAGAACTCCCCTTTCTCCATCAGCGATGACTTCTGTTCTGGTCTTCCATGCTGTCGGGCCATGCTGCGAGGGTGATAGGATTCCGCGGCAGAAGGCATCAGGTCCGTTCGTAAATTTACCAGGGCTAACTTGTCGCTTTCGGCAATGACGGTCAATATTTCCCATTTTTGTCCGCCTTTAGATCTGACAAGACGTCAGGGTTCATGGAGCCGGACTGTCGCTCTGGTGAGCCAATTACACATGTTGACACCGACGTCTGCGGCACTGCTGATTCTAAGGGACGCGAACAGTGTCATGTTGAAGATTGCTGTATATCCTACTACCGGTGATCGGGTTCTACTTTTGCGCAGGACATTGGATGAATTGTCTGGCAAAATGAAGTCGGGGAGGCGAAGGCTACACATGCTGCCCCAAAACGGCGCCTTTGCGCTAGACCACATTGTCACCCATTCAATTCACTTAAGCTTACATGATTACGGAGACCCCGATTTGGGTTCGGGGAACCTCGCCGCAAGGCCAGGACTACACCCGAAATGGATAGCTTCTGGCATTTGGCCCACCCAGGCAAACCTATTGTTAGTCAAGACACTAAGTCAGAGACCCTAATGGCCGGCGGATCGCGAACTCTGCATCTGAAGTCTTAGACGTGCTTACCTTTGTGGCCGTCCATGCGAGTCAAGCCAAACATAAGGCGCCACGCTCAATTGGTGGATTAATAGCAAAAGGCTTTTATCGGGGGTACTTTTGACAGGCATTCACATCTTGTGTAAGATGTCACGTTGGTTGGGCTTCTGATCATGATCGCAACTGGACAAAGCTAAAGAAAAAGTTCCATTGCGGTTCTGGCCCATCATGACATTTTGTTCTTACATTGAGGGAGGTATTGCGCATTCTGCGGCTAGTCTAGTTGTCTCGAGTATTCTCGGGGGAAACAACCAGCTCTTGCAAATGTATAAAAGAAACCGGCAGAACGTCTTCGATCCCCTGAAGAATATCAATCACTTCACTCATAGTTCAACAATCTCCTTTTCATCTTGTCTTCATTACACTACACCTTACTCAAACCAAAAATGTTGGCCACCAAAATCCTCAGCCTTCTCAGCCTCGGCCTGATGGCCCAGACAGAGGCCTCACGCTTCTACTCTGCGCAGTGCATCTGCACTGACTTCTCTCTCGTCTGGTCGTACGGAACGACTTTCATCCAGAACAATGGCATAGAAGCTAGTGTCAGCGGTAACGATATCTGCGATGCTCGCGGAGACCCTCGACGCTGTGGAACGAGTGATATTTTCACAGTCACGTCTGAGACTGGAATCTGCGGCGTTGGCAAAATTGGTTACAACCGCGAGGTTTTCAGATCTGACATCTTCATCATCAACGGAAGAGAATACAAAAAGAATGCCTTCAACAACCGCCAAGAGAGTTTGCAAGGATCTCAATTCTGTGACTCGCTCTGTCTTAACTATGGCAAGACTGCAGATCGAAGCAGCAGTTTGGAATCATACCAGTGGATCATTGAGGGTTACGAGAATCCCAGACAATGCTGATACTGGAGGGCTTAATGGGATTTGCTGCATGAGCATAAAGGGCAACCATCGTTGGCACCTGCAACAAGTTCGAGACTCATATTCTTGGCATGAATCGAGGCGATAAAAGAACATTGCTGTCTTCAGAACATGTGGAAACAAATGATGGGGAGGAAATTGGACCGGAGACGATGTAGTCAAATATTAACGAGTAATGGAATCCTAATGGGAAAAAGCCAGAAGTTTCATGTTATTGATTTTGATTTCCCTCTTTTTATGTTGCATATTGGCTACAGGTAGTGGTTAGAAGTATTTCCCCAGACCTATTTATAGGATGCCAACATTGGATTAGGTTTAGTATATACCTATAACTACACATCAATTTATGGGAGTGGATAGAAGCGTATTCAACAAATAAAACTACGTACAAGACATAGTTCGACATAAGAGCACGGAGTTCTATATGAGTATATATAGAAATAGATATCCTACCCCTGAACAGGTATAGTAAGGAATAGTAAGTATATAACCTCAATAAATATCGCTATGCTAATACACCTATTAGGCAGTCCATCAAGCAAGAATCTTACTTCCACTAAGGTTGCCACCACTTGCTACAAACAGCGTGCTAGTAGAGCCTCAATTCTTGTTCACAATGCTTTTTGCTTTACTTCTTTGAAAGAAAAAAAGCCCAATCAAGCGGACAAGTCGTCTAGATTAATCCAGATTTGTGGCCGTTCCTCCAGACCATCCATGCTAACAGCAACCATAGTAACGGCCACAACAAGTAAAAAAGAGCTTGTCACAATAAATGGCGCAACATTGGTAGAGGTGCCGAGTAAGAGTCTCACCATAAGCGCGCCGACGCTTTGCATTGCGCCAATCGTCGAAAACAGCATGCCAACATTGCGACCATCCGCAAGGATACTCAGGAGACTATGCATAGCAGGGCTATAACCGCACCCAAAAGCATAGGTGTGGATCTCGAGAAGAACAGCCACCATAGAACCTGTTGCTTTTGCGATTGCGATGCCAAGAGATCCCACCACCAATGCCACAATGCTTATTCGCACAATCGCGAAATCCTTTCTGATCGGTGGAAGGCGAAGTCTTCGAGAGAGCAAGACACTAATGAATGGCAGAATTGCGATCAAAAGAATAACTTTGATGATGTTGGACTGGAATATCCAGATAAAGATCTTTCGAGATAGTCAGTGCTTGCCAGATTTTCTTGCATCCAGCATCGGCAAAACTTACCGACACATTCCGAGAGTCGCCGTGCTTCAAGGAGTCTTGGTCCACCATGAGAGGTATATGGCCGCCGGTGGTTGTAAGAATGCAGAGTAATAGAAGCAGACCTAGCTTCCTATTCTCGAAGAACGTGCGTTGTGTCAAGTTGAACGTCAATTTCACGAAAGTTAATACTTGTCTATAGCGAGGATATTCGTCTCCAATAATATGGAAAGCGTCCTGTCGGTCCTCATTATAGTATGATACTGATACCGAGAGTGTCTCTGGTAAGGTGATTGACATAAAAAGTGCTATAAACAAGCAGCCAAAACCGGTGCAAACCAGGCCCCAGTTGCCAATGTACCTAGAGATCAAAAGCACTGGATAGGCGACGGATTCGCTTACAATCGACAAAGCCACGATTCGTAGAAATACAGACAATCTTACTAGAGCTTAGTATCCCAGCGACGATGGAGCACGCGAGATTGCTTGTACGGACCTTTGTGCTTCTGTTGACAAGTCACACGCCATGGCAAGGAAGACAGACATGAACATCGTACGGCCACCGCCCAAGAGTACCCAAAGACCATTCAATACTAGCAAAGATATTGGAACTACGTCCTGAAAGATGCCTATATCAAAAGAACTTGTTAGTTTTTAGCAAAATAAGTTCGAACTTGAGTACAAACATATGACTGCATCGAAAGCCTTTGCTAGCATAATGCCTATGAGCGATAGCTGAAGAATGGCTTTGCGACCATGATAATAAGTAGCTGTGCCAAAAGGAATGGCCATTGAAACGCTCATGATGCTTTCAAGGGCAACCCGCCAGCTTTGAAGAGGGCGCAATCGCTGTTTCACGCAAGTATCAGTCGCGCCGCGAACAGGACACAGTATGTCTTCTTGGATTTGGTCCATGGGCCGCGTGATAATTTTGTAGCCAACATTGAACAATATGAGTAGCAAAAAGCATCGTAGTGTCACGGACTTATTCGAATGCTTGCTTCTACCAGCCGGAGAGGTTGGTTCCAGAAGTGGCGTATGCTCCTCAGCCTGACTGATTGGCATGGTGACGGGGGGCGAAGAAAAAATACTCGAGTATTGCACTCGGGAACAAGAGCCTTCTACGCATGTTTGCTTGTGGGAAAGAAGAGACGATCGACTGTTTGTTCGAGATTCTGCCGTTGGGAGCCGCTTGTGGGTAGTTGCCCCTGTATGTATTATTTCGGCGACTTCTAGAAACAGTTACCGCGTTGACCAATCGGTAAGCTCTCATGTCGAAGAACTAGAACTATGGATTTCTCATTGGGATCAAGCGGGGCGTGGACCAATATAGTCAATCGTCAGGTAATCGCGCTAGCGAGTGGTCCGGTAACGTCAAACCATCGTGGCCCACCATGCTCTCGTCATCCTGGCCGAATCACTAGATTTCTGATTTGCACCTTGACAGGCTCTGAAACCAGACGGCGTTTCTTTAAGAACTGGGAATAATTGAAGATTTGCAAAAGACTGTCGGAGTTGTACGAAGATGAAGAAATATTAATTCAAATAGCAGCAGTAATGACTTGTTACAGAGTGGCCATAAAGCAACTGTTCTCTGAATCTTTGTATCTTCGTACACTAGCTCCTAGAAATATTTCCAATTCATGATTTGTTAGCAGTCATTAGTCCATTCTTCTCTCAATGCAGCCATCGTTTGTATTCATGACATTGTTAAGAGGCGTCCCGGTACTTTTCCGGCTATAACTTAGCCGAATGACAGCCGGGAATAGACTAGGGCGATCTTGTTCCGATCAAACCCTGGAGAATGAAAAACGTAGTAGCCGTTTAATAATAGAGCATGAAGTGTATCGGCGTGCAGTGATGGCGTCATAATTGTAGATGCAGACTAGGAGTAACTTAAGCCCGTCAAAGTCCGTTCAATCCGACGTTGGCTTGCGGGCAAGATGGGAAAAGTGGAGCCATCGCCGAAAGCCTCAAGGCCCCAAAAGAGGATTGAGGATTCGCAGGTCTCAGGAGAGATCTCCTATATAAGAGCACACTAATCCCCCTCAGAGTTCGCTTGCACTCGTCAATGACTGCTTGAACGAACTAGAAGTATTTGAATCAACAACATTCGACAATATATATATTTATCTTTCTACCTATTTGAGTACCAAGTTACACACACCCCGCCATCCCACTTGCCTAAAATGGCCAGTTCCAGTCCCTTCAAGTATACAAACAAGCTCCAAGGACGAGTCCTAGTCCTCGGTGGCTCAAGTGGCATTGGCTTTTCTGTGACCGAAGCTGCCGTCGAGCACACTGCCAGAGATGGCAAGATCGACCACGTAGCCTTTACGGCCGGTGACGCTCTCGTACTGCCCGATCTCAAAGAAGTCACAGTGGAGCAGCTGAACACTGTTCGCAGCTATGGCCCGATTATCGTGGCCAAGCATCTTCCCAAGTACATCAACTCAAGCGTCAAGAGTTCATTCACGCTCACCGGAGGCAGCGCGTCTTGGAGACCTAGCGCATCGTTTGCATTAATAGCAGGCTTGGGAGCTGGTGTCGAGGGTCTCGGCCGCGGGTTTGCAGTAGCTTTGCGACCTGTGCGCGTCAATACTGTCATGCCAGGAGCTGTTCACACGGAATTGTTCAGCTCTGTGCCAGACGACCGACTAGCTGCCACTCTGGAGTCTTTCAAGAAGGAAAGTATCACAGGCACCGTTGGAACACCCGGGGAACTGGCTGAGTCGTACATATATCTGATGAAAGACACATTCGCCACGGGCAGTGTCGAGTCAAATGGTGGAAGGCTGGTCGGCGACTCCAAGGATCAGTATCAGTTCAGCTAAAGGATGGTAGTGGAGCTCTGTGTATGTACAAGCACTTGGCACAACGACTTGTTCACAATGGCCATCATCATATAGCATCGCATACAGGATTCAATTCACCAATATTCTAATTCCTTCGAACGCAAAATCATGGATTCAGCACTGTTCGAGTTGTTCAATAGCAAACGAATACACAAGAAAATATCCCGTTCTTGGCGCTACCCTATAAGGTAAGACCCGAAGAAAAAAGAGGGTCCCGTCAAAGAGTGACGATGTTCATCGTCCCCTCATAAGCATGACAGTCCTCTTCCGCAACCGTTGAGGACATAATGACCTCACGAGGGAAACATGTCGGCACCGGCCAAGCCTGAGAATGTTTGCATGGGATGTCGATCTCGGAAGAAAAAAATGTGACATGAGCAGGACGTGCCTTATTGAGGTTATTTGTGTAAGATAGAAACTGACACTCAATACAGGGCGTCCGGCCGTCTTGCGCCTCATGCATCAAGCGCGGCGACGTATGCCTCTATTCGGCCTTGAAGAATAGTTCTGAGACCTCCGCGGCGCAAGATTACTGGATGCTAGGCCTTGAAACCAACACCCCGCTGCAGTTGCCCTATCCGTCATGGGATTCCAGCATCGGCACACAGTCGCCTGTGTTCATCGATCCAGGCCAGTGGGTGGCCCCAGTACTTGATGGCATCGAGATACCTGGTGTGCGAGAAACTCGCCCTGAACAAGTCCTGCCAAGTCCCCAAATATCCAATTCTCCCAGTAATTCCCGGTCGCCGGCTGGTCCGTCGCCATTGCCAGGCGAGAAAGTCTTCCAGGACTTGATCGATATATACTTCGAAAGATTGCATATAATCATCCCTGTGTTTCACAAAGCCAAGCTTCAGGATACTGTGGCTAAGAATGGAATCACAGCTATTCTGTCATCGTTGGTGCTTGCCATTGCCGCTGCAACAGCAAGTTTCCACCTTGACGACTCGGTACGAGGGCGCCAAGGAATATGGTTCACGGAAGCCAAAGCCCAAGTCGCAAATGACATGCATTCTGCGGACCATGTTATCCAAACCCTTCAAGCCGCTACGCTTGTGATCTACCAAGCCATGGTCGAAACCGACTTTTCCACCACATGGATTGTGCTAGGAGAGGCTTGGCGCAAGGCAGTCGCCATCGGTTGCAGTCAATTCGACAGTGGTGGTAGAGCCGCGTCGCTGCCGGCATTCGGCAAAGTGTTCAGAGGGCACTGGATAGAAAGCGAGGAAGCACGGAGGGTTTTATGGATGCTCTACATCTTCGACCGTGGCATATGCTTCTCAGTGGGCCTCATTCACGTGATTGATGATCGACAAATTCGAATCAACTTCCCCATGTCGGATAGGGTGTTCCAGGCGACAAGTCAGTCAGCTGACGAACCTCAAATCGAGAATCATATCAAGTTCGCCTCGGATATAGATGACATTATCACGGCTGTTCAGGTTCACTGTCGCCGGAGAACGGTGAGCATGATGCAGCTCCTTGTTCTCTCGTATATATTACTCGGCAGGATCGGCGAGCTTCTCAGCTCAGTCGACTTTGATCACGAAAAGCATGATGCCAAGTTGGAAAAGTTCATTTCGTACCTGATCCGAATCCGACTCATGTTGCCGACCTATGCAACAGACTTACACCATGCTCACTATGATGACTTTCCAGCCGTGGTATGGCTCGAACTCGTGTTGACGGCATGTACAATACTCCTACATCATCGTGCATTGAAGACTGGCGAGACGTTGGATCAGCCCAGCTCGACAGCTACCCACTGGCCGCATTGCATAGCTGCCGCCAAAGATAGCATATCGATGCTCAGACAGGCGTCGAAATCATCGTCTGCCGGAGCCTACATGAATGCCCACGTTACTTCACTTCTGTTCATGCTGAGTCGCATGCTGATCATTGAATACTTCCTTCCCTCTTGAAAGCAGCCGCACGTACAGTCAGGTAGTGATGACGGCTCTGAAACCTCGCTGACCATGAAAGATCCAATATTGAGAGACGACCTTGAGCTGCTGCTTTCCCTTTATATCAGGTTGAGAGACGGCCTTGGAAATGTAGGGAAAACGTTCTTCAAAGGATTCGCATTCTGGATCATGGAAGGAGAGCGCATCGCCCCAGAAGCCAAAGGGCTGGGGTCGCTGACTTTGTTGCATAGATGCCAGAACTGGGTCGACGTGCCTGAAGATCAGGAAATCCATATACCTCCTTGATATGTTATGCGCTCTTTGAGGTCCATCTACGCCTTTTCTGTGTGTGACGGCTCTGGCAATCGCACTGGGCTTTTGTTCCGGCCATGTGCAGTTCACACATGTGCAGTCTCGGCGCGTGCCGCCCAACCCTGAGACTCAGTGGTTGCCCCTCACACCACATCACCAGCCACCCAGTTCCGCCTCGATGCCGAGCCAAGGCATACCAGGCACTGGTCATTCAGGATTCAGTTCACGCGCCATGCACAGCGATGTGAGGTCGCACCCATCTCTCGCAACGTCACAGGCGCTGCTGCGGTGGTTGCTTTCACCACCGTCTCTGTAGGCAGCTGCCTTTCTCATACAACACAGCTGTCTACTCGTAAAACCAGCTTGCACCGAAGACCGCTTCGACATTCGCCAGATGACCCTCCACGCCGGCTAGCATGCCCTTCGTCGCCAATACACCCGAATCTCTCCTCGACCGTGCCGACTCCAAGAACCCCAACTCGACATGTAGAGGCATAACATCAAGTGGCAGGCCCTGTCGACGGCCGACAAGGTCGACCTGAGCGATGAGACCCTGTACTGCTGGCAACACAAGGAGCAAGCAAGTCACTCGGCACAGTCAAGTCCAGGGCCTCGACGGAGTACGAAACCAATACTAGAGGAGCGTTCGAGTCTGGACACGCTCGCGGACCGCTTGGGCATCGTGGATCTGAATGGAAGCAAGCATGGCAGTGCCTGCACCAAACCGTCCAAGGCACCAACCGCAAAAGTCTCTAGGCCAAAGGCGAGCCCAAAGCTCACATTTGTTTCTGCTTTTCAGCACCCCTCGAGGAGGTGCAAGAACCTGCCCGACCGAGGCCGCGACCGAAGCCTGACCCTATACAGAAGCCTGACCCCATACAGAAGCCAGTGTCGGCGTCGATGCCAAACCTACAGCAGGTACCCCAAAATAGGAGGACATCAAGCCATCAGCGGATTGCGACCCCCAACGCCTCTCCCGGTAAAGCCTCGTACCGCTCGGGAAAGTCGACGCTGTCGCAGACCGCTCAATTCAAACATTTGATCCCCGACACCCTTGATACGATCACCGCCTCAGCACTGATGGCCGAGCTGGCCAAACCTCATGCCGATTCAGAAGAAGGGGGCTACATATACATGTTCTGGCTTACGCCTGCATCTCAGAAATCTCCACCACCAGTTGACGCAGCCCGATCACTACTCGCACCGCCAGGTTCTTCATCTGCTCGCTCACGCCGCCCAAGTGATGTTGTGTCATCGTATGCCGACTCTAGCAGCAAGTCTCGCCACAAGACAATGCTGCTTAAAATCGGCCGGGCGGCCAATGTGCAGCGCAGGATGAATCAGTGGCAGCGGCAATGTGGCTACGACATTGAGATGCTTCGGTATTATCCGTACGTAGCTAGCGTAAACGACCGGCCGGGGACGGGTCGAACGCCGCGAATGACGCCACATTGTCGCAAGGTTGAACGGTTAATCCATATTGAACTGGCGGGCATGGGATTGCGCGCAGACATGTCAACGTGTGAGGCATGCGGGCGGGATCATAGAGAGTGGTTTGAGGTTAAGGCTACGAGAGAAGGAATCCGCAAGGTTGATGATGTAATTCGACGATGGGTGGATTGGGATGAGCTGAATGTGGATTGAGTTGAGCCAATGGATTATACGGCCAACAGGAACGTGTGATGTGTTTACGAGTGACGAGCATTGTTGGGCGTTAGGTCTTACTTTGGCGGTTATATATGCATTCATCAGACACGCTGCATTTCACAATAAATGAATTGATCGACAGCGGAGAAGAAAGATCGGGTCATATTTATTTGTTGCCTGTGATGCAGACATAATGAAACTCTACGATTGGCTCGCAACAAAAATAGCCTTGTTGGACCTGTTCTCATCAATAAAGTGATGGTTCAGTGCAACCATATCCACTCTGTCAATTAGGCTGCCACATTTCTAGACATCTTATTTGTGGTGTGACATCACGGCCTAAATGTGGCAATCGAATCTAAGTACGGAATCAAAATCAATTCAGTCGTATAACTAAATGGCTTTTTTCCTGGCAGTGTTTGAGGCCCAGACTTTGCATTCTCCTTCCTTTAAGAGTCCAGGGTCCCGAGCTCATTTCCGATCGGTAACATCCGATCTGTGCACCAGAGCGTCAGCCACTTTACGCAGTAGCCACCCGTCGGGTTGTCATAACAAAGCGACCAAACATTTCATCGTGATACGATGGCGGATTTTTCAGCCCCGGGCTATGAGGTTTACACCGCTTCAAGCCAAAGAGATAGGCTGTTCCGCATCGATCTTGACAGCGGACTTGGACGCAAGTCATCTGCCGTGCCTCGACACCTATCTCGGGTTCTCTACGTTCCCAAGCATAGCATGCTGAACCTGGCATTGTACGATGTAGGGGCGCAGTACCGAAAAGCTATTGACACGTCACCCATCGGAGCCGATCAAACCTTGGCGAAGCCATTGATGGGAAGTAGGCTGTTCAAGACAAGACTGAATACCATAGAGCGACCTGATACAACAGAGGTTGAACGCGCTCAGTATGTGATTAATCTGGATGTTGATAAGATTAAAAATGGCGGCGACATATCCGCGACTGTGCAGAGACGTGTCACAGCCGAAGATAAGACTTCGAATATTCACATGTGAGTTGACGCCAACGGGGTAATCAATTCTGCCATAACGCTAATGCTTTCCAAGTCTACTTCCAATGTTGACAGACATCTTCAGTCTGACAATATCAAATCATGACGTATCGAGTAATGAAGACTCCCTTCAAGTCGTCAACATCTCAACCACATACCCCTTGCCAAGCCTCACGACCAACGCTGGTGACCTTCAATTCCCTCACTTTAGGTTCTCATTACCCGGGGAATCAACTCAGTATGAATGGCAAATACATCCACTCGACCACGGCACCTTGCGGTACACCCTTGTGCGGCTAGGTGACAAAGCTTCGTTTACCAAGGGACAGCCTCCTACTGACGGCGATGATGACCACATCGTAGCAATCTATCACCACGTTGGACACGATGCCTCCCTCTTCTTACCAACGAGTGAGGGCGTGCTAATGGTGCCGGAAATAGAGGAGCAAGGTGGTTCGTTGCTCGAGGCAGTCACGGTCGCAAGTCTCATTGGATTGTTGTGGAGGATCAGAGGCATGGAATTGAAAGAGAGAGCAGAGGAGAAGGATGGTAAGAAGAAGCGCTCGTTGATTGAAAGGGTGTTTGGTGGAGGAAAGCCGTAGAATTCATCATTATTTGTCTGCAAATTGAACCATTTCCTAGAAACTATGCTATTTTTGCTTCTTGCCTCAAGTAGCGTGTAGCTGCGCAGGCAATCCAGGATGTTTGCTAAACGTGCTGCTTACGCTTGAGATTGGAGGCTTCAAAAAACTCAATTGATTTCGAGCTTCGAAAGCTCACTATGAGCCTTGCAAAATCCCAAGCCAATGGCAAGGAAACTTTGTCGTACGAATCACTCGAATCGGCAATTCTGGGCGGCTCATCTTACTACGACGAGGAGGGTAGAAATCGTCAAAACTCCAGCCAGCGTCAGCCCAATCTTTGAATAGAAATGATTCCTCACTGGGCCTGATTCGTCAATGGAAGCTCAGTGGTGAAAGCAAGCACGCATGGGGCAGTTTCATCCGGTAGCGACAAGCACTACCTCCGTAAAGGCCACAGAGTGACTACCGGCTTCGATTGTCCCCTGTGTGACAAGGTCTTTGTGAGTCTTTACGAATTGCTTTTGTCGGACCTCCAACAATTTTGGGATACACGGTGGAGATGAGGTGGCTAAGACAATCACCCGTCCACCATTAACGTGCCCAGGCTGTTGGGTACGACAGATATTTCAAGACAGCGTATTACGTTGGCCGACACAATTCACTCAATAAAATGTTTTCCACGACATGCAAATTGATGTCATTACTTACCTATTGTGAAAGCTTTGCTTCACAGATCTGTCAGACAACACCGTACGGTAGACACGAGGGGACAGAGTGTTTTGTGGAGATAGATCTCCCTACTTTCTGCATGTCTTAGGAACTGGCCAGCGAAGAAGCTGTTGTGGCTATGTTCAGGGCTCTCATTGATAGAAGCGTTTTTTGTCTTGCTGTTGCCATGCCATGTCTCAGCTAGTGAGTAATTACGTCTTCCTATTTGCCGATGGAGCTTCTAGCCGCATGAAATTGTTCAAGTGGCTGGCTGCGAGCCGATCCGTCCCGTTATTTTGTGATGCCACGATAGCACTGAATCAGTAGATCAATTCGCTTGTCGAATTGGAAGAAACGATCACGCCACATCAAGGAGATACAAAGGGCAGCGGAATCGCACCCAAGAAATTTTCGAAGAATCATCTTCAACTTTATTTTCCCAGTCCACGTTGGTTGCTCGAGATGGCACTTGACAACCAATTGCCCGTCGGATACCGATGGCGCTCGTCGTCATGGTTCATCATCTCTTGTATCGCGATTGCTCTATTCTCAGGTACTGTAAACATGACGATTCTCGATCGAAGGGAAGAGAAACGTCGCTGACAGACTTTCTTTTAGAAAACTTTCTCTTTAGCTACATCGTTTCTATTCTCCAAGTTATTCTCGAGGACCGCCTTCATGTCGACAAATCTCAGACTCAAGCAATTACCTCTCTCGTTTTATCCGTCAACGCGCTTTTTTCAATGATGACTGGCCCATTCATTGGCCATGTGGCTGATAAAATCCCAAATCGAAGACACTCGCTGCTCATGTCGCTTGGTGCGGAAATGGTTGGGACTATTATGATCATGCTGTCGCCATCCGGTATGCAAGTCCTCTGTATCTTGATGACCGAGATTTGCTGACTGATATAATGGCAATACTTTTGATCGGACGTACACTTCAAGGAATCGGCGGAAACGCAGCGTGGATCGTAGGGCTTGCAACTCTCACCGATACTGTGGGACATGACAAGACTGGGAAGACTCTGGGGGCAATCTCGTCATTCTTTGCGTCCGGGCTTCTGTTCGGGCCACTTACCTCCGGCGTGCTGCTTCACACAGCTGGATATTGGATAACATGGCTGGTTGCCATTGCAGTCCTCGTTGTCGACATGATCATGCGAATGGTCATGATTGAGAAGAAAAGCAGTGACGCAGGGAGGAAGACCGACGCCGAAGATGCTGAAGCTTCGCAAGCCCAGGGCATAGAGGAGGCCAATGAGACGACTGCTCTCCTCCACGACTCTTCGCACGAGAATCACAATGGTCATTTTGTCAAGATAGCACCAACAACAGCAACTACTGACATTGCAGAAGACGCAGTTACAAATCCTGTATCATCCCCAGAGAACTTTTGGAAGTTCATTCTAACCAACACGCGCGCCCTTACCGCCATAGTATGCCACTGTACACTGGCAATCATCCTGCTCAGTTTGGATACCACCTTGCCTCTTCATGCCTCTAGAACCTTTGGCTGGGACACCGCCCAGGTCAGCTTGATGTTTCTGTTGTTGCAATTACCTGCCTTGCTGCTCTCTACTCTCATCGGAATGCTGAAAGATAGGTTCGGCACGAGGTTCTTCACGGGCTTTGGATTCCTTGCGACTGGCTTCTGTATTTGGCTTCTGGGCAAGGCGGCAAAGGAGAAGCCGGATCTCATCGGACCTGGGAACAATGGGCAAACTCTAACATTGGTAGCCCTTGTCGGTATTGGGATATCGCGTACTCTTATCAGCGGGTCGGGCATTCTCGAAATCACCAGTAAGTCTGTTATTCACCGCAATGTGTGACTTTTGAACATCATCAGTGAAGAATTCTGTTAGGCTGATAGCAAACTGTTCAAATGCAGACGTAATGAAAGATGCCCAGAAAGAGAAGCCCGATCGTTTCGGACCTAACGGCAAAATGTCCTCGGCTTATTTGCTGACCAATTTTTTTCTGGAACGCCGGCAAGCTCATCGGCCCGATCATATCAGGATCGCTTACTCGGATCGTGGGATATTACTACATGAACTCTGCCATAGGTATGTGCTTGAGGCTGTATTTCTTTTGAAATAGTGGCGATTGTTTGTATTTCTGAGTTAAGCACCGGCCGCTGACCCAGACTCCATCCTAGCGTCTATCTGTTGCGTTGTTGGTGTTCTTTCCTGGGCTTTCCTGGATAAAAGATGATGGCAGCCGGGATTCCGGGTAGCTATTGGACGTGATGAAGTATTCCGTAAGAATGGCCTCACCAAACTGAAGTTCGATCCAGTTGTGGCATTTAGGCCAGAAGCCTAAATGTTTCTCACACCCAGAGGATTGGCAGTGAATGGGATGATGGACTTCGACATTTCTCAACCACATCCAAGACGGCAGGAAAACCGTTCATGTAAAACCAGATTGATCATACAGAGGCAAGAGGTCATCCATCGCGGGTAAATCTTCGCGGCCCCAAGCACGGCTAGTTTAGCCAGCGAGAACTATAGCGAAGCGTGCTTGACCGCACACTGGTCATGCATCAATGCGTGCACCCAGGAAATGCCGTCGCGCGATGAATTTGCCGACCTACGGCAGTAATGCACTGTAGTTATGTTTGTTCGTCCCAGTTGTTATTGTGTCTATAGTATCAGAAGGTCTTGATGGTCCTCAGTGAGCGCAACAACCTCACCGCTCATGTATCCATCCAAGTAGCATGTCCCTCCTACCAAAGAAAAGCCAGCGCTACAAGGTATCTCGCGAATAATGCAAGGATAGACTGATCCTAAGAATACGCAAGCGATATCTCCGATAGCAGTATCGGCAGGGCAAAGCCCAACTCTATGATCAGCAGTGATAAACAACCTCCTGTTGTTGATGGCGAGTTCGACAGCTGTTTTGACTTGGGAGACATTTGACTCGCTGAAGTCGTCGTTGTCGCCTTCAATGGTGCTGAGAGATAACGACTCGTACGAGTCCAGTGCATCCCAAGTGATGGTTCGGAAAAACGCTGGATTCAGTCCCGGATGTTTCAAGTGCGAACTCAATACCTTATACCACCCAGAAGCGACAGTCACCCAGTTGTCCTTTGACAGATTGCACGTTGGAGTCAGAAATTCGATTCGATCGACTTTCATGCCCCGTGCTGTGAGAACCGGCAATTGAAATGAGTCGCTCGTCAAGTCATGTAATGGTACTTCATTCGATGAGTTGTCGCAATATTTCCGTGAAACGACAGTCCAGTCTGCAGGAACAGGGTTGCTATAGAGATTCAAGCCCGCCTTGAAATTTGACCATGTTTCAGATGCGCCTTTATGCAGAATAGCACACTCATCGGATTCGGAGAACTGAAGAGTGTCCGAAGGTTGTCCTTCGCTTTCCTTTTGCCAATTCGACTCAATGTTATTATAATTTTGCGACGGTGGCAAAGCGGTCCATTGAGTCTTATTTGCTGCAACAGAGAATATGTCGGCATTGAGTGTGTATTCATCGAGAAGATAATCAGCCAACATTTCGTCAGGCTCCGGCTCCTGCCTTATCGATTCCGTAAGCTTGAACCGTGAAAGATCTCTGGAACCGCCAGCGCGCCTTTTGACACGTTTTAATGGTGTCAGATGGCCAGGGTTGGACGATATGCTCCAATCCGGAACCCAGGAGGGGAGGAATCCACAGCCTACAGACTCTTCCACAGCTATCAAATAGTCAAGCCCCATGTGCTCGAGGAGATAGATGGCGAGTTTTGTGAATATTTCCGCGACGTCTTTTGACTAATCAGTTGTCAAATTATTGTCATCGGCGTCTTCTGCCATAGAAAGCAGCGCGAAGAACTTATCTCGCGGGTCGGTGGCCACACAGTGTCGGGTACCACAAAGAAGAGCGAACAAGTTCTTGACGCAAATTTTGTCGTCCTTTATTAAGAGAGCATGTGGCAAGTGTATTGGAACAAGTCCCCATAGTAGTGACTTTGCCTCTTTTGCCAGAGAAACGAGAGTGTTCCATTCCAAGGCGGAGGAGCCAAATAAAGCAACAGCGGAACGCGCCATATAAATTTCCTGCAACACCCAAGTCCTTGTAAACCAAGATTGAGATAGAAGAGCTTGTAGAGACTCCAGCCTATCTTGGACCAGAAGATCGGCAGCATTGAGAAGACCCGCCCTATACTTTTGCAAAATTGCCGTCAGTGCAGCAGTAGTTTCGCGAGACGCATCACCCAAGCAAATAATAACTCTGAATGCCGAGGAGTAGATCTGCGCCATTCGGCTCACTTGGGCGTTTCTTTCTTCGATGTTCGCCTGGTCTATACAAATCGCATCCACCCAGACTCTTCTCGGCCTCTTGTTGCGTCGAAGTCGCCTCAGTGCAGAAGCACAGCTCTTCGTCACACAAGGCCACCTGCTGAGATTGCCGTCGTCTGAGCCTTCTATTGAGTGTTGATCCCGACAACGGATAAACTCTACTGCCGAAAGGTCCCCCCAGGTATAGGACAATGCCTCGTATTCGTTTCCATCCACCGTAGTTGAACTCAGTTGCTGAGTACATATTGTGCAGAGCAACTTCGCATTCGACGCTCCTGGCTGAATCTCTAGCACACGGATAGAGTCCGCGTGGGGTAGTGGAGAATAGCGATATAACTGTGACCAAGGGCTCTGTTGCCTCGCTTCGTGAACGGCCTTTGCCTTCGCTGCTTCAAATGACACGAAAGCACGTTGCGCATTGCTCGCGAATCTGCGATACCTCTTATGCAGCAGGGACCCTGTCCGTTGGGTTTGCTGATAGGCAGTCCCAATAGTTTGTGATCCCATTCTCCCAAAGGTCGTGACAATGGCATGGGCACCCCTCAGCACCTCTTGAAGTTCAGAATGGGAAAATGCTTTGGTGTTCATATAGCCATGTTGCAGATCCTCGGCGAAAAGCTGAACAACACCTCTCGATAAGATGAGTTGAAGTCGATGCCACTCTTCAACGGTTCGAATGGCTTTGCGAACATATTTAGGGACATTGGGGCCAGCTAGGTTGAGACCTGATGGTCGACAGCCGCAGGTACATCGTGACTGATGGGGTGGATCGCGATTGTCGTAAAACAAATGGGAAACAAATTGGTACAGCCGTCGCGGCAAAGCCCGTTGCCTGTTATACCAATCTTCGGAATTCTCGATGGCTCGATTGACGTAGTTCAGCGCTTGAATGTTCTCAATAGTAATCCCACTTTCCCAGCAACCGCAAGCGCATCGCCTGGGCTGGATAGAAGAGGACTTGCGATGACCGAAGTATAGCATATGGAATAGTGGCCTCGCTACTACTCACTGTTGGTTGCGCAATCCGAGGCTCCAAAAACGACTGTCTCAAGTTACTCGAGGGTATTGGAGGCGTCAGCAAATGATGACCATAATGGACTATTACAGCTGCGAAATGGCATTGCAACCATGCCCGTTCTTCGATAGATCTTCGATGCCCCTTGGTCCTGTAACTCAGCTCTTCTAAGCTTGCGCGGGGAAGAACCGGCTGCCTCCCTCTCAAATTGCGCTTGAATGGAGCAACATTAGCCTAACTCGATACCTTTCTCCGTGGCGGCAAGCTGAAGTGGAGGGATGGATGAGCGAATTTAAGCGAAGCAAAACTAGAAACAATGCCTTGTTGTATGTAGTTGATAGGTCATGTCTGCGTGCGGCGATGTGAGTTGAATCGGTGGTGAAAATGAGGCTGACAAGTGCATGGGGCTGATTACTGGGCTGACAGCGATGAAGGTTTGGCGTATCTACGTCATCAGTGACGGCGCATGACCCAGCGAAATCTAGAGTCCATTGCCACTTGATGTCTTATGACTTGTTGACGTGCTTGATATTCAAAGATGAGATGCGAAACGGCAGCACGATGGCATTCATTGCACGGTACCAATCCTCCGCGAAAAGTCTTCGGCAATGAACCCCATGCATACACCGTTGAATAATTAAGTTCTTATTCACCATTTGCGAATTCCTTCCCTTTGTAAGCTTTCATACAGTCTCCAATCGAACATCATCATAGCAAATAGTATGTTCTGCTACGGATGTTCCATCTCTTTTTCGCGCCAGAATTTAAAATTACTCCTACCAACTTAGCATGGCCGTGTCGAAATGGTTCTTCACCCTCGTCATCGAGACTGTTCGAAAACAATTTCCGGGTTTCCAAAATGGTTCGATCTGCTTTAAAAATGACTCTGGAGCTCTGATTTACAAGGGGGTCATTGAGAGGTAGGTCAATCCCGAACACAGTCGACAGTTACAAGCACATCAAAGATTTGATGGTCATGGAGCTCAAACTCAAATCAAGTAGCATCAATCGAACTATGCCCGCCCCCGACCTGAACTTGCGTGGTTTTGACTCAAAAGTCATGCAGACATACGAATGAGGACACGGTTGGTTCCCTTCGGCCACTTCTTTCCAGCGAAACCCAACTTTTGTGTTGTGGCCATGTATCCAAAATAACCAGACCAATCGAGACAATCAAAGAGATTACAGATCTAGTCCACACAGTTCCAGGGGCCATGATAGCTGTAGACGGCGTTGCCTGGGCGCCCTCATCGGTCGATCAACGTCAAGGACTCAGGAACCGACTTTTTCGTGTTCAGCTAGTACAAAGTATTCGGTTCTCATATTGCACAAATATTCGCGCGCCGGACTGTGCAGCAACGCCGTTTGGCTAGTCTGAACCTCTATTCTTTTGACCCAACTGCTCTTTCTGTGAGATTGGGCCTCGGTAACAGCTGCATCGAGCTTGAACACTCTGTTGTGTCAATCGTCGACCATCTTAATCACCATGTCGGCTGGGAATCAATCATCGCACACGAAAAGCTCATTACGGCATAGCTTTTGGACTGTTTGACAGCTCATCCAGACCTACACTGTGTATGGCTGCCTGACTTCAGATCCCCAAGATCGAGTCTACCGATCAGCTTCTCTGCGAAAAGAATTGCCTCTGGCAGAGTGGCGCAGAAAATTCATAAGACTTCTCACTTCCGCCTCATTAGTGGCGATTGCTGGTCCCCTCGTACTGTTAATGATGCTATTGGACGGGCAGAAGATGTTGTTCTTCACGCAAGCTTCGTACACTACAACACAGTGGACAAAGTAAAGGCCTTTATAGAGAAGCTAAATCGCGTCGTGAGAAATCTAAAGCAGCGGAACACAAGCTATTGAGATAATACTGTCAAGCGCAACAGACTTTCTATAACTCTTTGGCACTGGTCATTCCTCCTCTTTTTCATTTTTTATTTTCCTAATAAAATAGAAAAAAAAAATAGTGCGATGGATGTTATCAATATTGTCAAGGAAGAACCAGGCTCTGGACTCCAAGGCTTGCTGGTGTGGAGATATTCCCACCAGACCTCAACTTGAAGCCATGGTCAAAATTGATGCACTTTCAGGTGGGACTGTAAGACTTGGCAAAGAATTTGATCATTCCCTTGCTCATTGGGCGAAACGCGAACGACGAGCATGTCATCAACTAGCAACAAACCCCCTCTCTGCGCCCCGCCTTCCAAACCCCTCCTGCTAAGTAATAAGTTAATAGCCCCCCAAGATCTCAACCAACGCGTCCGTACCGGCGCGCGATTGTGAGTAGTGGTGGATTCCTTCTTAAAAATGGTTGATCAGGGCAAGGCTCTCGAGGAGCTATCCAGCGTCCCACTGCCAGGCCAAAGCCAATCGAGCACCAAACAGTTGCCAAAGAGACAAAAGAAGTGGGCGCCCAAGGTGAAGACTGGCTGTGCGGCATGTCGGTTAGTTCACCTATTTATCTCTACCAGCCTTGCATCGTACTCTCTTGAACTTCCCGATTGATGAACTCATACCTGCCGCAGGTCACGACGAGTCAAATGCGACGAAGGAAAGCCTTCGTGTAAGCGGTGCCTTGTGTACGGTAGAGCATGCGAGTACATGCGGCCCAAGAATAAGCTGCAGGAGGAGAGTGGACACGACACTGTTACTACGACAGATCCCCTGGCACCATTTCAGTTCCATGCAGCGCGATCGCCTGCAAACGACGATGCCGATTCACCACTCGCGGCGTGGCGCAGATTATGGCTCGGCAACGCGGAAATTCCAAGCGTGTTCATGGACCTACTCCCGCCTCACTGGCATTTTGTCGAGTGTGTCTCGTTTTGTAAGTATGCAAGCAATCCTCTCCTGGGTGGTAATTGCATGACCATCAATGCTTCCTCGTCTCAACCCACATTAACACCAATCCTGCTTATCGTCAGACAACAATGTCGTGGTTCACCACTGTAACTCGTCACAAGTCATTCCGACAGCCTTTAATGACCCGATTCGGCCCAAATTTGCTGAGCCAGTGGCTGACACCATCATTGCCTTTGCTCTCGCTGTTCGAATAGCAGCAGTATCGCGAAATCATGGGAATCCACTTCGCCCAAGAGAGGCTTTCAACACAGCTCATATGTGGACCCATCTTACTCGTCGAGTAGCAAGTACTCTAAAAGCCATTAATGAAAACATTGCACTTGGATCACCAGGTCAAGTTGGCGCGATCTTGCAGAACATCGCTGAATTGGCCACTGGCGGTCGTGGGTTGCGCTCTTAGAGAGGGAGGGTCCTTCGCTGAGCGGGCACTTGTTTGCGAGTATCTTGACGAAGCTGCAAGAGATCCGAATGCTACCCAGCCCTTGAACATCAAGACTAAATTAAAAGCTTTTTGGGCGACGGGACGCATCAGATGGGAAGATTGTTGACGCGAACCATTTGTGGTAGTAGGTTGAACGCCGGCACACTACAGTTAGTGGTCAAAAGTATTTGGCAAGGCCTACGTACAACATACAGTGCCACACCAAAAGTGTCAAATTTCCCCACTTTGTCGCGTCGCGTGTCATCGATCGCAATCATCCTCAACACCCTCATTATCTTCAAATTATCGCAACTTGGCCAAATGGAGCCCAATTTGCGTGCCTTTGGCACTATTATATCTAGAAATCATCAACCTAATTAAAAAATTAATTCCAAGACGCGTGCGGCAATTATCAGTGCCATAGTCACTAGTAAAAAACAAAGCCTTATTACCGTATGTTTTAAGGTCTCCCTAAGCGCTATAATACGTATAATTTAACGATTCGAGGCAACTAGGTCTTTAGAATCTAGTTTTTAATATAGATATTTAAAGAGTCTTAATACTAGGGATACTTATATAATTATTTAGAAAGTCTATCTAGAGCTATAACTTATAAAAAAACAGCTTATAGCTAAGCTAGGTCTGCTGGTTAGCCCATTAATAATATATTGGGCTTTAAAGGATAAGAACTTACGTAAGTAAAAGGCTAAAAAGAGAATTTAACTATTAATAAAAGCAGTAAAAAAGCAGCTTTTTTTTGCATTTAATTAGGATAGTTGCAAGCATAAATCAGTGTAGGTATAAGCCCTTAAAGATTATATATTAATTCTAAACTAATTAACGCTATAAAGGTTATCTTCTTTAATAAAGTTACTATATAAAATAGCATATTTAACAAGACTATGTGGGTATAGTGATTTACATACGAGGCTTTTAACCTAGAATTCGTTAATTTAAAGAATTATTACAAGCTAATAATTATAATAATAGTCTAGGCAGCGATTTAGGAAGAAGGTCGCAGTCCTTTTATTATTATACAGTATAATAAAGCTTCTATAAGGAAAGGGTACACTTCTAATAGCTATATTTTAGCTCTTAAAGAAAGTTTATTACTAAATTATTTAAAAATACTTTTTTTTAGCAAAATAATGCTAAAATTCATATAAGTAAGGCTATAACTATGTTCTTGCTTGCCTATAAGGTTTAATAAATTAACTAGCCTAGCCACAGCCCTAATCTTAACCTAATTAAGCATATTTAGTATGCTTTAAAGAGTAGGATGTATAATATATTCCTTAAGCTCTTTAAATTATAAAAAAATAAGGCCTTAATCGCTAAATTCACTAAATGCTTGTAAAAAGTATAGGTAGCGATTCTATAAGACTAAATTCGCAATCTAATCCAATTAGTGCCGCACTAGCTTAAAGCCTACAAAAAAGCCTAAGGTTAGTACACATCATATTAAAGCCAGAAGCTTTAGCTATCTAGAAAATCAAGAGCCATATAAATAGCTATATTCTAGTATGTACAATGTGGAATTTTATTTCTATGATACTCGTTACGTTGGAACGCGAATGTGGGTCTTTGACAGACTTTTGGTGTGGCACTGTACTAATAGAAATAAGCTTTAATATAAATTTAATATAAAAATATATATATATATATACTTAGACGCAGTATCTAGCTAGAGTAGGAACATCAAGGTGGTTAGATATTTCTGACCCCCGGCTGTAGGCTGTTGCGAGATCAAACAACTTGAGCGATCGCGCCGATTTTCTGGTTGAGAGGGCAGATGCTTGGGACTGGTCCGAGTTATCCTTCAAAGTTGCATTGTCTCACGATTGGCTGGTACATGATGGCACTGGAATACTGCAAACATCTACCGCGACAAGGCAAGCATGAATAGAGTAAGCTTCGCTTCATGAATTTTGGAGGGCTGTGAATTAAGCTTAAGGTTATAGTTGATTGCCTCTCCCTCAATCTTGTCTGGCCCCATAGCGGTAACGGCCTTCCAGTGGGCCAGGATCGTCTGTGCCTAAGTTAAGTCTCGGCAGGAAACTAGTCTCTCGGCACATCCGAAACTTGCCAAATTAAGCTGGGGACGAAAGGCCGACGAATCGTTTCCTCCTTCAATCTGCTGATTGAAAGAGTCTCGTTGACTTGGCCTAGTCCACAGCGGAAGATCTGACAGAAAACTTGACTGGAATCGCTTCGATGCCGTTGCGTTAAGCAATCCGGTATAAAGTGCCAATTGTCGCCAAATCGACATGCCAACGTTGCGAAGCACTCGAGGCTGTTGGAGCTGTCGGGCCCCTCGTAAAAAGTGCGACGAGACGCGCTCGATTTGCAATGTTTGTAAATCACTACAGATGACATGTCATGGTTACAGCAATGAACGACCCGGATGGATGGACGATGATGCTGAGAAAACGGCCATGACTGACAAGTTAAAACGAGAAGCAAGACATGGTTCGCGACGTCGGAAGGCATTACTGCCAGAGCCACAATTGCCTGCGCGGACGCCTGCGGTGGCACTTTCTTCCCGATCATCGCATATTTCTCCTTAACTTCAGCTGCCGCAATGTCGCTATTCCAATATCGCCATCAATAGCAGCCACCCAACGTCTGAAGTATCGATTGCAAACCTTGAGCGGGAGCCCGAGTTGATCATGCATTTCTTCTACGAAGTATTCCCAATCCAGTATCTAGGTTACAGGCCATCTGCCGATCAGGGTGGAAGAGGATGGTATTGGCCATCATTCTGTCAAACAAGGTCCTTTACCACGCCGTGCTGTGTCTTAGCGCACACCACAGAATAACAACGGTGGGACAGAGGCTCCAAGGCCTTCAGGAAGTTTCTTTCCAGGATTTACAGAAACACAACGACTTGTCTTTCGCGATTCTTCAGAGCCAGCTTCAGGAAAGGTCGCATTGCGCGACTTTGAAGGAAAAGATTGGCTTGCTAGCTGCTATCCTCCAAATGATGTTCTTCCAAGTCAGTAACGGTTTGCCCGAGATGATGGAGTGTCATGAGGTTTCGTATCTATTACCTATACATGTTTAGTCTGGTTGCTGACAGATCATAGGTTCTTTTCTTTGAAGATGATAACTGGACCCATTATCTCCGCTTCCTTCTTATCATGGTCAAAGACCTCTTCCCAGAGGTACTTCAGAACGTGCGTAAGAGCGAACGCTCTGCTATAGCAACAAACGAGTCATTGGCGTATGTATTCTTCTGCAGCTGTATTATCTGGTTTGATTTACAGGCCAGTGTTTCTGTTGGACAAGCACCAAGGTTAAGTGACTTTCACGTTCAAGTATCGACAGAACTTCCAACAATCTTTCAACCTCATAACGTAATGGGCTGCGAAGACTGGGTTCTTCAGATCATCAGCGCCATCGCAAGAATTAAAGAAGAGATTACGCAAGACAACAACGATTTTGCGTATGCGAATGGGCTGAAGAAACAGTCAGATCACCTCGCAGCAAGACTGGTTCAAGGTCTGAAAAGGCTCAATGAGGACCTTTCAAATCCCTCGAACCAATCCAACAGGCCATTCCTTGAAACCACGAGAGTCTTCGCACTAGCGACATTGACTTTCCTACACATCACAACTTTTGGGCCACTGTCAAGTCATGTTCGGATTCAGAACAGTGTGTCGCTTACCATAGATGCGCTGAGACATCTGACAGACCAAGATTCACTCAAATTACTACAATGGCCGATATACATAACAGGGCGCATGGCTATCGGGTAACAATGCAAGGTCATTTCTGACCTCTTTAGTAGTCGTTGTAAGGGTCTGGGGCATGCATTAGAGTCATGTAATTGTATTTTGCGATCAGGTGGGCTAGTGATCGGTCAAAGCATGGCGGATTATCCACCATGGCGAACGTAAGAAAGTTTCATTTAATAAGTTCCACAAGAAGTTTGCTTGAAAATGGTTTAACTGTTAGCGCCAGGCCCAGCAGCGAGGGAGCGTGGGATAACAAATAATGCAAGACACAATCTTACATTCTATCAATGCGGCTAGGGTTGGACCTCTATAGTCCCCCCGGTGCTTTCATTGAATTCGAGGCCAGTGCTATCCTACCAAATCGGGTTGCTCCTAGTGAAGCCTTACTGGTAGGTTGTGCGCGGCGGCTTTCTGTCCTTCCACAATGTTCGTGGGCAGTCTCATCGAACCGATATTGATCCTCATGAAGTCTTACCGCGCGGGCTGTTGCCGCCTTCCCTCAACCATGGTTCACAGAGATGACCGTTGCTCAAGAAAGTTGAACCCCACGATCCCCTCTGCGAGAACCTTTTCTGTTCCCAGTCTTGAGCTTGAGGATACTGATACTCTTTTTCCTATTATACCGTCGTTGCCGACTTCGAGTGAAAGCGGCGAATCGAGAGGCAGTTCGATGTAGTTCCGCGACGAGCGGTGTGTTTTGCTGAGCGTGAACTGACGAAAGAGGCCACAGTCGGTCGCATCCTTGGTCATGTCACCTATTGAGCTTTCAAAGTGTCAGCATGGTGCCATAAAAGAGCTGGTCGTGCCAAATGAACATACTGAATAACCACACACAGCCTGTTCAGATCTTCCAGGTTGTATTCTTCGCTGGGGGTGAATCTCGCATGTGTCACTTTAAAACTGCCAGGCTCTCCCGGTTTATGAAAAGCAAGATCTCCTTGTAAAGAACCGCCGATTTGTAAATCGTTCCTTCTGGGAGTACTGAGGGCGGCCAGCGCTCCTCCTCGCGGTCGGTTTGTCACTTCCGGGCCACACATGGTATTATCAATGATCTACTGGTGGATGAGAGAACACAACCCATAGTCAACCACGCGGGTGAAAACTACTCAAATACGCATCATCCATGACCAGGCAAAGAGCACGGCAAAGAGCTTCCCTACCTGATACAGCGCATTCGAGACATGCTCAATCCAGGTGAGCTGGATTGACAACAGACCATCCAGGTGCACAGCACTGATGTGGGCCAGCAACGCAGCGAAATCTCAACCAATCAGCATCCCGCTTCTACTGGCGCATCTTCCATTTGAGGCAATCGTTTTGAGCAAGTTTGCGCGGAAATGCTCCCGATGGCGCAACAACAGCTGCAGAAGCACTGAGAGACTCATTTTGAAGAATTGCTTACATATCGTCATGCTAGCCGAGCACATGGCATTCTCCATTACTCTGGCAGCTCCGACGATTGCCCATCGCGCACGCTGTCGCGGGATGGACGGTCTCGGTTCCACCTTGATGGCAGCAAATAGGCGTGACGAGCAGTGATATCATCCAGCTCCCATGCTATTGCTCCCCTCATCCAGAGCAGCTTGATTTGTAACCCCTCGTTTGAGCTTTTCTACCCCTCCATCATCTACAAAGCCTTATCTCAAGCTCTATCACCTCTGCTTCCCATCAGAACCTGCTCAATTCCGCCTATTTCTAGTCCTCTGTATCACAAAATGTCTGCAGGAATCTACAGCCTCCCCAAGCTACCATATGCCTACGATGTACGTATACAATCCATCAAGGTAGGGACCAAGCCTTTCTCGACTGACCCCTCAATTATTGTATAGGCATTGGAGCCCAGCATCTCTGCACAAATCATGGAGCTTCACTACAGCAAGCACCACCAGACATACGTGACCAACCTCAACAACGCTCTCAAAACCTACGCGACAGCCACATCTTCCAACGACATCGCAGGACAGATTGCCCTCCAGAATGCCATCAAGTTCAACGGCGGAGGGCACATTAATCACTCTCTCTTCTGGGAGAACCTGACCCCGGCCACCTCGGCGGAGGCTAACCCGCAGGCTGCAGCAACCCTGATGGCTGCCATCAGCAAGACGTGGGGTAGCTTCGACGAGTTCAAGGCTGCCTTTACCAAGGCGCTCTTGGGTCTTCAGGGGAGCGGATGGGGCTGGCTGGTCAAGGAGGGCAATGTCCTGCGCATTGTGACGACCAAGGACCAAGATCCCGTCGTGGGTGGTGAAGTTCCCATTTTTGGAGTGGACATGTGGGAGCATGCCTACTATCTGCAGGTATGTGATGCTTTAGAGCTTGTACCCTCTTCACAATTCTATTGACTCACCATAATCGTGCAATACTAAATGAGAGGCTTGCAGTACCTCAATGGCAAAGCCGCTTACATCGAGAACATCTGGAAGGTGATAAACTGGAAGACGGCGGAATCTCGATTCCAAGGTGGTCGCGATGATGTTTTCAAGGTTCTTAAAGCTTCCATATAAAGAGTTGATGCAGAGGAAGGGACTTCTGCTCTCTTAGGACCAGAGTGGCAATTCAGAACTGGGTCATCAGCTTTGATACAGCACGTCGCTAAAAGACCGCAATCCCAACCGCACTATTCCCCATTTGCGCTGAGGACTACTTCGTACAACTGCATTCTGAAGACATAACTGTGAAATGTTATGAAAAGCCATTTCCAGCATCACCAGCATTTAGTGCTCCCCTAGCCACGCTCCCATTGTTGCACGAATCGTGTATTCGCGAACACAGCGTCATCCCATGTTTCTCAGTAATTTCCAATTCACGCATCTCAGCCTCCATGGCACACATGGATAGTTCTTCCCTCCAAGTTCCCTTATGCACTTTTGCTCTGGTTATCTTCCATCTGCCCGCCAATTGCCATGCTCGTACCAAGTCATCGGCTGGTTGCAGCAAGAGACCACGATGTACAATTCTCGTCGCACAATCCAACCACTAGTCTGGCATATCAGCAGCTCTCTACCCGGCATATACCGCGTACAACAGCAAATTGTGCTCTCATAGCACCTCATTTGGGTCTCATTGAACCGTAAATATTCCAATCAAATGCCGGGTGGAGGCCAATACCCTTGTCTCGGCCGAATTGAGGACGGGAAGGAGCATGAGAACAATCTAAGATACGAGCATCATAAATTAACAGAGGCCTCCTGAGCAGAAAACATTTGTTTCCTCTTTTAAAGTATAAAAATCACTCGGTCAATTGCTCTTCTCCAGGACTCAATCTACGGGTGCAAAAGAAGACCTCATGTTTCTAAATCCAGGTTCTTTCGGTAAACACGATGTCAACGATGTCCACAATGACCCGCTTGCTCTATCTTGGGCTTGGGTGATTCTTTCTTATGGTTCCGAAAAGGAACGTTTACTAACGTATGTAGGGCGACTCTCGTCATCGCAACGGACTCTACTGTCACGGTGACCACAACATTTTCAGCATGCGCTGCAGCATGTTATACCACTGTCACTTGGTGCGCCGAGACGACCTCTTCTGACGCGCAGAGATTATAATCGTCCCTCACATATTGGACGACAGAAACGCCAAGCTCTTCCAGCACATATGGGCAGTCATACACTACCGCACCGGAGTCGACATCTCAGTTTGGCTGTACCAATGGAAACGGCTGTACACTCTCTCCTACTGTGTCTACCATCTTCTACGACACATCCACTTCGGATGACTACTCTACAGGATACACTTCCGACCATTCTTATGCATCAACTGTGACTTACATCTCATCCGAATTGCCAGTCACAACCGACACCCAGGCCCAGCCAACAACAAAGTCCTCTTCCACGAAGGATATATGCGACCGACCAACGTCTAGCAGCTCACATGCATATACTTCTCAAGAAAGCACGGATACATATCCTCCATCAGTTACACCGAATCCCTCAACGGCCCCATATGCGAACTCCACAAGTGCTACACCAACAACCAACTACGGTTCTTCCGAAACAACATCTTGGATGACCGGTACCACCTCAGTTCCAAGCTTCCCAACAATCACCCTTCCAGGGCCAACCACACAGACATCCACATACGAGTACTCCAGTCTCACCATATTATATGAGTCAAGCGCAGACGCAATTGGGACTACTGAGCGGGAGACACAGACGTATTCATCACCCACGACCTTTATTACGAACACGAAGACATCTAGCACTGAGGATAAGACTACGTCCACAGATATGCCTCCAACATACGGAAGTCCGACTACTCAGCCACCATCTTATGGAGACCCTCCGTCGTACTCTGATCCTCCATCCTACGGAGGATCTGCGGTCTATTTTGGCTGATGCGCATCAACCATCGGGTCTCTTTTATGATAGTTGGATATTGCAGTTGTTCAACACAAGGATAATGGAAAGCGGTGAACGAATACTGTAGAAGTTTCATTTCAATTCTATCATGATGTCTTTTTCTCCCATTCTATAGTCTATCGTCAAAATAAAGAAACTCCAATTAAGAAAAATTACATAATGTCTCGGGTATATCTATATGCGATTTATTTTCCCTTGGAAAGGCAGACGACGGCCCATTTGCCGTGGAAAGCCCATCGTCTGGCGCCGGAGTCACCACCACCACCCTCTGTGTCCTTCAACTCCTCATCCTTGCCGGCTGGCAGGCCAACGACAACATCAGCCTTGCAAGTTCGCAGAGACAGAACGTTGAGGCCGGATCCAGGGCCCATGGGGCCGAGAGCAGTAGTCCAGGGTGTGGTGGGATCCCAGTGAGCATCACCAGTGAGCTTACGGTAGTTGAGGTCACCTTTGAAGATGGTGAGCTCGGCACCCTTCATGTCTTCGTGCAGTTCGGGGGTTTCGCTGGGCAGGCGCCAGAAGCTTCCACCAGCAGTCCAGTAGCGGTTGGGGCGCATAATCAGCTGCCCCTCGGCGTGTAGGTTGGCCCACTCCTGGAAGACGAAGAGAAGATCCTCAGCCTCCTTGTCGGCTAGGGGAGTGGGAGTCTTCTCCTGAAGCTTCTCATCTTCTGATGGGGTCTCGAAAAACTTCTTGGGCTGGGACAGAGCGTTGAAGAGCAGGCCGAAATCGGCGGGCAGGACGTCAGAAACGAACCACGGGATAGATTTGGGGCGCAGAACAACCTGGGTGGCCAAGCCAGATGTCAGGAGGAAGCCGGCGAGAATCAGATCGACGTAGAGCTCGAAGCCAGAGTTGTCAAGGACGAAGTCAACACGGCGCTCCTTCTTGCCCTCGTCACGAGCCTTCTTGAGGGTATCGTAAGCGATGGGCAGATCGTTGATCAGAATGTTCTTCTCAGCGGCCTTGCGAGCCTGGCTGCCCTGCAGCTTCTGGATATCCTCGTAGGTGAGGTTGGTGAGAAGAGAGAGATCGGTGGCGTTGCCCCAGAGGCAGATCTCAAACATCTCAGTGAAGAGAAGCTTCTCGGCCGCTTCGTCATGGGTAGAGCTCTTATTGGCGCGAAGCTGTGTGACAAACTCCTTGTAACGAGCAGCAAGCTCGACAACGGCGTTGCGCGAGGTGCGGAAAGTGTCCATCTTCTGGCGCGAGAAGATGTCGTAGTCCTTCCAGTGCTTGGTCAAGCTAAAGAAGGTGCTGATGCGTCTGTAACAATCACAAATTAGTCTCGCGTAACGGTCAACCAAGCTTTGCTGACTTGGGAATCGTACCGGTACATGTAGCATTCTGAAAACAGCCAAGGAACGTTCAACCAGGTAGGGTTTCCGCGGTCCTGAAGCTCCTTGTTGTAGCGAGCGATCTCCTCGGGGTAGCCATCGTCAACGATGGGACTGCGGGAGAGCCAATTAGCCTTCTAATTCATCTTGCCAGAGCTTAATCTGAGTGCGCAACATACGTGAGCACACGGTCGTGCAAAACCTCATACTTGAGGTTGCCTAGCTGTTCGATAATCTTCTTGCCCTCGGCCTGCTTCTCGGCATTGTCGGTCTGTGCGACAGTGCGGTGGACATCGTCAACGGCACCAGTCTACGCGTGTTACGTGTCAGAATCAATCGCTCAGCTTCGGGATCGCAACGGGCACCCGTCATACCAGGATAACCGGCCAGCGGTTTCGCACAGAGTCGTAAGCGAACGACTTGGGATCGCTAGTGACAGACTGGGCTGAAAGATGTCGGTCAGTTCAGGGTTACAGGGAATCGGTCCAAAGGAGCGAACTGTACTTACGGGTCTTGGTATCGTATTCCATATTGACTAGATTGGGCAAACAAACCAGTGTTCACAAAATAATAATGGGAAGAAGAAGGAGTGAGGATGTTTCACCAGAAGGCGAGGGGCATGGTCTTTGTATCGCGGGGCTCAATCTTTTTTTTTCTAATCTGTCTACTGCGGTCATGGAGGGGCAGCGATCATCGAGGAACCCAAATGTCGCAAGGCGGGTCTGCCGAAGCCGCCAGCCATCCACCCACTGACACAAATAGACGGGAATGGAGACGTGACAGGGACACGGCGGGTCTTGGGAATTGCTATCTATGCTGCGATTGCTTCAAGTCTCGTCGTCGATGGGGAAACCGTCACGTACTTGTGAGGTGGATTAACATCGTATGCCTTTGCAAAATGCTCCGCTTGGATCATGCAGATTGCGATTTCGTGTTTCACTACGCCAGCGAAACGACAAGGAGATGCTCGGCGGCGGCGCACGCTTTTGTCGGTGTGGTTCCTGATTTGCGAGCTCGGCATTGAACAGTACCTGGTGAGACTGGTGCCAGAATGCGACTTCGCCCAAAACTCGAGTAATGCGCAACGGCAGCCGTCCGCATCGTCTCCCAAGTACCGGCTGCAGCAAAATGACGCTGGTGGATACTTGTTGTGGATGCGGATGCGACTCAATCTCCACGGCCGACGTCATTTACTGGAGACATTCTATCGGGGCTAGGACCACGTTCTTCTTTTCCGGTGAAACTCATTCGTTGCGTAGAATGTCCATGTTCATGTTGATTGGAAAGTCACTTAATACCAGCGCGATTAAAAGACCAACCTGTTGGTGAAGGCAGAGAAAAATCTTCAACGATTACCGACCTAGGCGGAGCTGGATGCGATGCGCACGGTCGACGCATGGTTACTTGACCAAACCAAACATGATGGGACGAGGATGCCCAGGCGCAGCCTAACTTGTAAGAAAAATGTATTATGTTAAACAAAACACTCTTTCTCAAGCCGATGCTGCGAACGCTACAAATTGAACAGCAATTGCTTCCGTAATACCTCCACGCTCTTCACCGCCCTCATTCAAAGCAAAACCGTTCAGCATGAATATTCAATCGATACACCAACGTCCCTTCCGTCCGTCAATGATTCCAAAATGACCTGATTGCGCTTCGTTCGCGCACGATGGATGAGCTTTGCTCTTGCGCCACTTCGTCCATTCTTTCCAAAGCACGCTGTATGACTTTGGTAGTTTCCTCAATTCTCGAATATGCGAACAGGTCGAAATGATGCCCTTCCACGTCAAACACCGCGTCAAACATATCGGCATCATAGTCCCCCCACCCAAGCATCCTATCTTTGCGAAACTTATCCAGTCCAGGAATCGCATTGTCTTCGACAGGCACATCGTCCGTCGCCCGCAGCAGCACAGCCCTGGGCCGTTTGCCCGCATGAGCTCCATCCCAAATCGGTACCTGCCACTCACCAAACATGCGCCTCGCTTGGCCCATGCATCGCTGAGACAGGATCTGGTTCTTCGTCAACCCTTCCTCTGATGAAGGCGTTGGGACAGGCTGTGAGGGTGATGCTTGTTTGATGAAACGAGGATAAATGCTGTCTATCATGAGTATCCCAATCACGTTGACGAGTCGGTCATCAGTGAGCCGTTTCGCAATTTCTAAGCTGAGCATCCCGCCCAGGCTCCAACCGCCCAGAAATATGTCAACGCGTCCGTCCTTGCTACCTCCCTTGGGGAACTTGGATGAGTTGACGGTTTCCCGGATCCAGCGAGTGTACAATTCGCCCATTTGAGCTAGGCCACCTTCGAATTGTTTGCCGCTGAAGAAATAAGGGTTGGGGATGCCATATATCAGCCGGTTCAGTGGTTCAAGACAGTGATACGCAAATGTAGTACCGCCGCCATCGTGAATCAGGAAGATCGGCGTTGCAGAGCCGCTGTGCCTATCTGGGTGTCGCCAATCTTCTGACTGGACCAGTTCGACTCGTTCTCACTGCATTTTGTGTGGTTATAGTGATTGTGAGAATTATTTCGTCTGCTGACAATCAAGGAGTCTAGCCACGAAGTGTTGGCTTGGACAGGTCCTCGCAAGACCTACGAGGTCTCGACGTCATATTAAAGGATAAGAGCGCCGTGAATCGAGCACTGGTCACACGATGGGAGTTCACGTGCTTTTTTTCTGCCAGAATGCCTGGAGTTTGATCTTGATGCACAGTCGCCGCCATCATGACCTGTTGGGGCGAGATATCGGAGTAATTTACCTCGCCTCCGTCCGACTTTGCGGGGCGCTTACGTTAAAAAACACTTGTCAATATTTAGCAGATGCGGTAAGTACATAAGACGCGTTGACGCCGTTTGTGAATGAAAAGAAAAAGGACCATTACGCTGGTTTACGATCAAACGCACTCGCGTCGTACATAGAGTGATGGTGGTCCGTGGCTGGCTCATCTTGTGTTGAAGAGGTAGTCTTTCACATGCCCGCAACCTCCAAACCTCCAAACGGACTATTGAATTCCCTTTTTGTGTGGCGGCCGCTGCTCGTGCGCATTGGCAGCATGCTTGGCGAGTGTGTCCAGCTGGGAAACTAACATGCACATCTGAAACATGCACATGACCGATCTACTTTCGGTTGTTGTGAGGCACGCGGCAGCACCAGGGTAGGTTCACGTTTGACTATGGGGAAAAGTTGCAGCATTTGTAATCCCACATCGCATACAATTCAAACTAATGTATTGGTCAATATAGTAATCAAAAGACTTTTGTATCCCGTTTTATTTCTTTGTTTCGAGAAATAGATGAAGTTGCGTGAATAAGTGAGGGTTTCTGTACTGGAGCAGCTCTGTTCGTCAATTCATAAACTGCCTCGTCGACGAATCGGCTCTTTTCTAGATGACAAGCTCTGAACGCTCCAGTAAAATCCATATTTGTACACTACTATGCCCATAAACTCAAATCAGTGAGTTCCTATAAGATTCTGCTAGCATATTGTTATCTTGCCTCGTGCGTTATCGGGTTCTCAACTTAACGTCCGAGGGCATCCACATTGTATACGAGGATGTTCTTTGCGACATAATGCCATATGCGCGACAAGGAAGACAATGGGATATTGTACATTAAAATGTAGAAGCCGTTATATTCTTATCGACCATTCAAGTCTATGTCATGAATTTGGCGGCTGGGTCAAGTAGCCTTGCAGCCGCCACAAGAGAAGATGAAGCCTCATCGTAGGCGTGTTCCTCTGCTGTTTTAGAACGAGAACATCATGGTCCTTAAATATTGCGGACCCTTTCTGTAGCCTTTCAGTCTCGGATTCACCAAGTAACCAGTTCAAATCATGAACAGTTATTGTTTGGCCGTATTTTGCGCTATCCACGGTGAGGGTGGCAAGTTGCGTGGGCGGTCTCTCTTTCCCGGGTAGCCAGAGTATGCAGCCTGGGCCCTGGACATCCTTCACCAGTTCCCATTGACTCGGTTGAATGGAGTGATGCGCTTGGCGTTTCTCCTCCGTCGACATTGCGATCAAAGCATCAGTCGCGTGGCGGCGCATCATGGTCAAGACAACCTCGCCCATGTCCTGACGCCAAACAGCACTCCGAACATTAGATGCAACTGCCATACCAGTACGCACCGCTGATAACAGTGCGGCATATTTTCTATTGGGTCCTCCAATCTTGTCCAGAATAGATTTCCGCGACAATGCATAGACAGTGATTGGACTTCGGTTTCGTGACGTCGAACTCGTGGAGATCGTGGAGGATGTATCAGGAGTCGCGTTCTTCGTTTGCAAACCCTCAAATGCCAATGACCCTGGTGCCCACCACAAGGCATCATTTGAAGGGTGCTTGACCAGTTCGAAGTCTTGGAGAAAGTATCGTGGTATTGAGGTGGATGTGTTTGGACATCGGCGCATCGGAGTTGCCAGGGCTTGGGCTGAGCTGCATTAGAAACGTCTTTGAATTGCCAAATGCCTGCGGTAGACATCTTACCATATGGATTGTTAACCAGCTTCTTCCTAAACCGCCCCATTGGTTTGCCCGGGTTGTCTTTACGCTGTCGTCGTCGTGCCTTCATCCAATCGACATTGAACAAAGGCGAGATGGGTAGATCGCCATTGGCTGTAGATATTGTTTGCGAATCGTTGTTTATGACTTTTCCGTTGTCATTCTGGTTACCGCCGAGGCCAGCCTCGACTTTAGTCTGCAGAGCATCCTTGCAAAGCTCAGCTTTGGCGTAGGATATGCATCTTCTCGTGGGTAGCGCCAGGCTAAGACAACGTCGCGGCCGAAGAGGGAGACCTTTCATCATCATAACAGCTGTCAGTGAAGCGAGGCATAACAGCCCAACGTGGGTCGCAAAAACAGATACAATGTCAACTGTGTGCGACGCATGGGTGCCGCCTTGAGTTTGCGCCAGACGCTGGGATTGACGAATTTTGGGTGGAGAGCTACGGGAGCTGGTCCCCCACACCCATATGCACTGTCACAGCAGTTACGCTTTAGCTCCGAGCTCAACACAACAACACTTCGCCGCCCTCGTTAAGACGTTGCCATGCTTCTGCGCCCGCGCGCCTCGCCAGCGCTGAAGAGGCTAATAGGCTTGTCGCTTAGAAATGGACGATCGTTTGGCTCTTCCAGCAGGTCTGGATCCAATCCGACGATGGACTACATACCCATGCCATACATAGAAGAGACATCGGTAAGCGAGCTGTCATTTGGATGGTTGTCTTTGCACGCGTTCTAACAATAGCAGGCAGCGGGCAGAAAAAAATGTTCGTGACTTGGGAGCCTGTAACCTTGAATGGGATCGTTCATCAAATACTAATCCGCAACAGGGGACATCTTCTCAAAGCTTCTCCAGGTACGCTGAACATGTGACCCATTGGGCGCGGCAATGCTAACATGCGGAACTGCTACAGGAACGAATAGTCTGTTTGAACGGCGAGATAAACGATTATATGTCTGCTTCTATAGTTGCCCAGCTGCTGTGGCTCGAATCGGATACACCAGATAAACCGATCACGATGTACATCAACTCTCCAGGTGGTTCAGTAACCTCCGGTGAGTATTTTCGGCGACTCCATTGCGTGGACAGACTTTGACATATTATAATAGGAATGGCGATATACGATACGATGACCTATATCAAGTCTTCCGTCTCGACCGTTTGCGTGGGTGGCGCTGCCTCGATGGCGGCTATCCTTCTTGCCGGTGGCGAAGCAGGGAAGAGATACGCACTGTCTCATAGCTCGATCATGATACATCAACCGTTAGGCGGAACACGCGGTCAAGCATCAGATATCTTGATTTACGCAAACCAGATCCAGCGGATTCGCGAACAGTCGAACAAGATTATGCAATATCACTTGAACAAGGCCAAGGGCACAGACAGATATTCGTTGGAAGAGATCAACGATATGATGGAGAGGGACAAGTATCTGAGCGTAGATGAAGCGTTAGAGGTTGGAGTCATCGACGAGATCCTAACTAAGAGGCCTGACACACAAGAAGGAGGAGAGGAGAAGACAAAGGCAGATGCATAATACAGACTTGCGCCGGAACCTCTTGTCAACCATCTCTCATCGCGATATCCTACTTCTAGGTTTTTGTCCGACATATGGATTCAGTTTGATCAAAAACGATATCAAGAAGGTATCAAGTCGTCCTAACTGTTGAAACCGACATCTATTGAAACGTCAAGGTGCCACGATCAGTGGCCGATGTCGGCGAGTGAACGAAAGCAGTGGTCCAGGAACAATTGCTGGAAATAATTTCGACGAGAGGATAAATAAGATGTAAAAACGTCTACTATGATAACAAAGAATGACTTCCAACGTACTCGAAGTCTCGCGTGAGGTGTCAATGCTTGTGATGTCAATCGAGCATTTGACCCTTCAACAGATTTACCCGTACGCCAGAGAGCCGGATACGGCATGAAGTCACCAACGTCTTGGTGCGACGTTGATGCCACAGACCAATAGATATTGTCCAATTACCTATAGTGGAGTCTTACCCACGCCGGCAAACAGCCTGCAGCTCCCCCAGCAAGCCTGAAGCACCCAATAACAGTGCCGATAGCCCGCCAAGTCACAGGGACAAGGACATAAAAAATGACTTCAATTTGCGGGTGCCGACACCGCTGCTTGTCCTTCTCTTTTTATTCTACCCTTCCATTCTGGGTCACACCCAATTGCAGTGCAGCCAATTAGTTCCTTGCGACTGACCTCGACCGACCTCTCGGTGACTAGTTGTTATACATTTCAAAATAACCCACCCTCATCACCTACTGTTGTCGCATCGAGCCTGCCGTGTCCCACCAGCTACAATGCTGTCTGCCATGCGACAACGGCCGGCGGGCCTGGCTCGCCTGGCTAAGCAGAGTTGCGCTTCGTCCAGGAGTCATGGGTAAGGTCTCAACTTCTCATAGTCAAAGCATTAACAGTGATTGTTTCTTCTACGTGTCCAAAATACTAACATCATGCCTGTAGTCGCTTCCTGTCAACCACAGCTTGCCTGCAAGCGGATAACCAGCTCAACAAGATCTCGTCAGCGATCACTCAACCCAAATCACAAGGTGCTTCGCAAGCCATGTTGTACGCGACCGGTCTTTCCGAGGATGACATGAACAAGGCGCAGGTCGGTATCTCATCGGTATGGTACGAGGGTAACCCTTGTAACATGCACTTGATGGACCTTTCCAAGGTTGTGCGCGAATCCGTTGCAAAGGCTGGTCTTATTCCCTACCGATTCAACACCATTGGTGTCAGTGACGGCATCTCAATGGGCACGACAGGAATGAGATATTCATTACAAAGTCGAGAGATCATCGCCGACAGTATTGAGACAGTCATGAACGGGCAATGGTATGATGCCAACATCAGCTTGCCCGGATGTGACAAGAATATGCCAGGTGTTGCCATTGCCTTTGGCCGTGTCAATCGCCCCAGTATCATGGTCTACGGAGGCACCATCAAGCCGGGCTGCGGCAAGAGTGGTGAGCAGCTGGATATCGTGTCTGCTTTCCAGGCCTATGGTCAATACATCACTGGTGAAATTACGGAGGAGCAGAGGTTCGATATCATTCGCAACGCCTGCCCTGGAAGCGGTGCTTGTGGTGGCATGTACACTGCCAACACCATGGCTACTGCTCTTGAGACCATGGGTCTCACTTTACCTGGAAGCAGTAGCAATCCTGCCGAAGACCCCGCCAAGATCGTCGAGTGTGAGAACATCGGAGAGGCTGTCAAAACCTTGTTGAAGGAAGATATCCGACCCCGCGACATCATGACCCGTCAGGCTTTCGAGAACGCCATGACTGTTGTCTCAATTCTCGGTGGCAGCACCAACGCTGTTCTCCATCTCATCGCCATTGCTGACTCTGTCGGCATCAAGCTGACCATTGACGACTTCCAGAGCATATCTGACCGCGTCCCTCTCTTGGCAGATCTGCGACCCTCTGGCAAGTACGTCATGGAAGATGTGCACAAGATTGGTGGCACACCCAGTCTACTGAAGTTCCTCCTCAAAGAAGGTCTCCTCGACGGTTCTGGCATCACTGTCACCGGTAAGACCATGAAGCAGAACATGGAGACGGTTCCCGATTTCCCTTCAGATCAGCAGATCATCCGTCCTCTCAGCAATCCCATCAAGGCTACCGGACACATTCAGATCATGCGTGGATCCCTGGCCCCTGGCGGCTGTGTCGGCAAAATTACCGGCAAGGAGGGCTTGCAATTCACAGGTAAAGCCAAGGTCTACGACTCCGAAAACGATATGATCAGCAGTCTGGAGCGTGGTGAGATAAAGAAGGGCGAGAAGAGCGTCGTCATCATCCGATACGGCGGCCCCAAGGGCGGCCCCGGCATGCCCGAGATGTTGAAGCCTTCTTCTGCCATCATGGGTGCTGGCCTTGGCAAAGACGTTGCTCTTCTGACAGACGGTCGTTACTCCGGTGGTTCTCACGGCTTCATCATTGGCCACATTGTGCCTGAAGCCATTGTCGGTGGTCCCATCGCTCTGGTAAAGGATGGAGATGAGATCATCATCGATGCCGAGAAGCAAGTTATTGACCTGAACGTCCCTGAGGCTGAGATGGAGAAGCGACGCAAGGAATGGAAGGCTCCTGCTCCCAGATACACCAAGGGTACTTTGAAGAAGTATGCAGCCCTGGTGAGCGATGCCAGCTCAGGCTGTGTTACTGACGGCTCTGTTCACTAATATGGTATTTATGTTGCAATTTACCATGGTCGAATCATTCGAGGGTATTGATGGCTTGGTTCGGATGAAAAGTAGAAATCCTGCAGTGGAGCAGCTTTTTGTATGTACAATGCACATTTTTGGAAGGAGTAAAAGTGATCATGATATCAGATATTTTGGTCTTTGTCAAGAAAGCACTACTGATCCACAAGCACGATCTGAGTACATGCGTATAACGTTCACGATATGCCAATCCTCAACATAGATCCGCCACCCGAAAATTAGCTATATAGAACTTCATTCGATGCTCCTAGCAATGCAACGCCCAAGGAAGACAAGAAAGGAGCTTCCTGCAAACACAATTAAAATCCTGGTCACCCATTGTCCTATTTATCCAGGCCACATACTCTCATGATTTCTTGCCATTATAAGCGGCCACAAAGGCCACCTTGTCGCTCATCGTGAGCCCGACACGCTTTACCCGGCTGAGTCGCGCGAGAGCTTCGCCCACGCGATCCAAAACTCGCTTTCCCTCAGCTCCTGGGTCTGAGGAACCATCCTTCCTGTTCTTCAACTCACTGCTACCATTTGAGGGACTTAGCCCGTTGGTTTTCGCCGCAGCAGTGTTAATTTGACTCTCCGCTACTCTGACACGAATGCAAGACGTAGGTCGCGATAAGAGGTTCCACAGGAATCCAAACCAACGGCCGGGTACCGGCGTTGTAACATCGGAAGGCGTGTACCTGATGCTGACCGGGAACATGGGCACATCAGCTGGTGTGTCAAGCAGAGAGGGGCTAAATGGCAAGATGGCTTTGCCGTTGCTGGTCCCGCATTCAGGGAAAACGGCAATCACACGGTCCGGGTACTCTTTCAACAGATCTCCAAGATGAACCAGCTTTGCGCCTGGTGGTGGAACAGCCTGTACGGGACCTAGTGCCTGCATGATGGCGCCAAAGAGGCTCACACGCTGGACCTTTCTCTCTCCCGGATATGACACGGTGAAAATTGGATCGAAGATCGCGGCAAGGTAGACGGCGTCAATGGGACTGGTAAAGTTGGCGGCGAGGACGGAGCCCGGATGTGGGAAGCGCTCGAGAGGTTGATCGGCCAAAGTGCCTCGTTTGACACCGTCGAGTTGGAGATCAACCCACCAAATACCGGGAATTGCCATCAAGCCCCATAGTGCGATCTTGCGCGCGATCACGGGCAGCGGCAAGTGGTGAAAGAGGATGAAGTAGCTAGCGGCATAAGCAATGAAAAAAGGTAGCCGGAATATGAACAGGATAGCATGTGTCACAAGCGAGACGGCTGAAAGCGGTGTTGTGACTGGGAGAAATGGAGAGATGCCAGTAGCTATTCGAGACAAGGTCATTTGTGTTAGCTATCAATCCATGATGAGTTCGCTGTGCAGCAGCGAGACATAAGCTACATAGGGCTTACCGCGATCGCGAAACTGGCTATATTTCTCCATGTTGGGTGGTTTGGTTGGACGACGTTCCAACGAAGCTTATCGGGTCGTGAGGCTCGAACTAGAGCAACAGCGATAATGCGTATTGTCCAAGCTCTTCGAAACCTTCTGATGGACCAGTCGCTCTGGAGAGCAAAAGAGCCCAAAACCACAAAAAGTGTCGCTCTTGGGCAGAATGAGACAGAGAAGGGAAGGGGCCGTCGGATGCCCAGAAGGAAAAGTTCGCGGTCGCAGATCACGGCCTGATCAGATGTATTCTCCGAGGGAAGGTTGGAGTTTCCCCGACCTGCAGGTGGTGGAACTGTCTGTCGCAAATGACGAGCTGGTGCTGACAGCGTCCGTTGTTCAGTCTAACTGGCGGGATAAGCTAAGGGTGCTGTTGATGGTCTGGTAATTCAGGCAATAAGCCCGGCGCAATGCTGCAATTGGGTTGAGATTCGTTGTGTGGGGGCATGAGATGGCGTGGTGGGAGGTTGTTGGCATTATCTCGCTGGGAACGTCTTTATTTTTTTTTTTTTTTTTTTTTGGTTCTAAAACCCTAGATGCTTTGGGGTAGCTCTTTCTTGTTGAAGGTCGCTACAGACATGTGAATTTCAGCTGACCAAGCTGGACGCCAGAGAAGGTGTTTGAAGCGAGTATCGTGGCTCAGCATCGTGGCGCACCCAGATGTGGCTCATGCTGGAGACGGCCAAGGCAGTATGGTGTGGTGGTTGCCCAGACAACCTAGATAAACACTCATATCCACATATCACTTGCATCCAGTCCTGACCCGTGGGATTGATCCACCGGCCAAGACAAGGCTACTAGGTGCTACGGGAAACGCAAGTGCAGAATAACAGTCTCAGAGGTCTAAAGCGCATCGCTCATCGTAAGAGTCGATCACCTACTTTTGAAGTCGATGCGCATCACGCCTTCAATATCAACCACCACGATTGTCCGATAGACCGTTATCAACAACGCGACAACGCTCGCCTGCTTGCTTCCGTGCCGCTTCAATATCGAACCCGGCCGCCCGATTTTGTTTTGCGCCTTCGTGACGAGCTTTTGATCCCGCAGAAAATCAAACCTACACGATGGAGACTTCAGATATCCAGGTACGTCGCGAGCATACTGTCGGGACGGGATGTTTGTTTACTGATCGCTGCTGTGTTCTTTTGCAGTTGCAGCCCTTGCGGGCATCCAAGATCAGTCTTCCCGGACCATCTGTTCATACGGGCCTTACAGAATTGAGCGACTCACAACACAATGCGCGCGTTCAATCATCAATACCAGCCCCTCCTGGTTTGAAACCCAGCTTGAAGCGCGAAATTCCCCAACCTGGTACGATGGCTCCCTTATGCTTGGAAGGAAAGGTCACATGGTTACTGACAAGCTTTCGACCGTAGCACAACAATCCGACGCCAAACGAAAGCCCTTGGCTGTTCGTGCTGCTGAATACCCTGCTCATCCGTCGGCATCTGTCTCCAGTGTGAGCAAACTGGCTGTGAAGGGCCAAACATTGGCACAGGTACATTTCCACTGCCCACTTCTGCCGGGTGTCATGGTGTAGTATTTATGGAGAGGCTGATATGTTTGCATAGCTGAAAAAACCAAATCGACACACGACGAATCCTCCTGCTACATCCCTGAGCAGCTTTGCAAAAAGCTTCGGCCCAGGAAAACAACAAACCGACCGAGGGAACCTTTCATTGTCACGTTCCAGCCATGCCACGTCTAAAAGCCACGTCGCGCGACCACGAACCGCACATGGACATCGACCAGAAGACTCGTTCGATGAGTCAACAAGCAGTCATGGTACGATATCAGACCCCACCAACAGACATCTCAATGCCAAGATCAGGCACATGAAATCAACGCTGGCAATGTTCCGTGACAGAGAAAGTTCTCTATCGACCAGGTTCAATAGTTTGACCCTCAACGACAATGAAGGTAGCAACGATGATCGTCTAGTGACATCAGAAAAGCGAGCAGACATCCCATCATACCATACCACGCTGAGATTGCGACGGTCAAATACATCTGTACATCATTTGGTCTCTCGGGAACTCTAGGCAATTCCTCCCAAGACACCAAGTCAGAAGCAGGTGCAGCAACAATTGTCGCAAGTGGAGCAAAGCATCTCATGGCTCAAGACTCCGAATTCTCCATTAATAATTCCTTCCCCACAAAGATATTTAAGAAAAGATTCTAATCTTGCTGGATTCGTAGCTTGGGACGTTGAGGGTCGAGTTAGTAGTATGGACGCACAGTTCAAGGAGTTGAAAGATATGGTTAGCAGCACTCTGGCCGTGCAAAAAGGTCAAGAAGACGCCATGGAGCTTGCCAAAACCAGAGGTAAGCATTACCATTTCCTTCATCCATCTGCCTACTAGTGTAAACTAACTGTTTAACAGTCACGGAGCTGGAAGAGTATCGTCAGAAATTGGAAGCGCGAAATGATGTGCTGCAGAGAGATCTTGACGTGGCGAAAGATGAGGAGCGTCACATGCGACACGAGCTGGAGAAACTCCAATGGCAGCAGAGTCGGGAACTAGAAGACGTCAACAGACGGCACAAAGAGATGATCGATGATCTTTCCCGTCAACACAGAACAGCAATCGAGGACTTGAGCAGAGAGCTCGATCAATTGAAAGACGAGGACGCCAAAGAGCACCAAGCGCGGCTTGACGGACTGACCCGGCATTACCAACAAGAGCTGGAAGATGAGCGCTTGAAGAAAGACCGAGAAATCCAGGATTTGCGAGCCCGCATGGGTAACGAGCAGCAAGACCTGCACCTCGAGCTCCAGCGAAAAGATCGCGAGATTCAGGATGCACGGTTTGAATGCGACGGTCTCAGAGACAAGCTTGAACGGGAGAAGCACCTCAAGGGCAGTCTCCAAACCAATATCGCGGAGCTCTCTGCGTCAAACACCACACTAGAAGCCAAAATCAACTCCTTGCGCTCGCAGGTAGAATTCCTAGAGTCTGACAGCAAAGCGCAGTCGGACTCATTTGCAAGCATGGAAGCAAGGCTGCAGGATGCTCTGGCGGCAGCCGAAGAAGCACGCCAAAAACTCATTAAAGAGGAAACAGAAAGAAGAGTGCTATTCAATAAGTACCAAGAACTCAAGGGCAACATTCGCGTCATGTGTCGAGTGCGGCCATCAATCAACGAAGACCGATCCGAGCAAGCAGGCATTTCATTTCCGGATGAAAAAACCTCGGCAGAAATTGTCCTCGCCGGACCAGAGGAGCGAAGCAGCCTTGGAGTCGTGTCAAGGAAGAACTATCCGTTTGAGTTTGATCGGGTGTTTACCCCGGCCGTGCAAAATAAGGAAATCTTTGGTGAGATTTCGCAGTTGGTGCAGAGTGCCCTGGACGGGTACAACGTTTGCATTTTCTGTTATGGCCAGACCGGATCAGGAAAGACATACACCATGTCTTCGGAGGATGGCATGATTCCACGAGCCACGCACATGATATACGAGACGATAACGAAGCTCAAGGAGAAGTCGTGGGAGTACACCATGGAAGGCTCTTTTGTAGAAGTATACAATGAGGAGCTTAACGACCTTTTGACGCCAAACGATCGGACTAGTGAGGGAAGATCAAGGAAGCTTGAGATCCGACATGATGATGCTCGCAAGCAAACAACAATCGTCAATTGCAAGACCGTACAGCTAAATTCAGCCTCAAGCGTGGAGGAGATTTTGGAGGAAGCGCAGAAGAACCGGTCTGTGGCCGCAACGAAAGCCAACGAGCGATCATCTCGATCCCACAGTGTGTTTATTCTCAAGCTTGTTGGGGAGAATGCAGCAACAGGAGAGCGTTGCGAGGGCACGCTCAATTTGGTCGATTTGGCGGGTTCTGAACGCCTCAAGCACTCACAGGCCGAGGGTGATCGCATGAAAGAAACCCAGAACATCAACAAGAGCCTGAGTTGTCTTGGTGATGTAATTGAAGCTCTGGGCAGAGGATCTGGCCATATTCCGTACCGAAATTCGAAACTCACGCACTTGCTCCAGTACAGTCTGGGTGGCAACAGCAAGACACTTATGTTTGTCATGGTCTCGCCGATGGAGACACACTTGAAAGAAACGTTAACAAGCTTGCGCTTTGCGACAAAGGTACGTTCTTAGTGGCAGGCGGCGGGTGGCTTGGGTATACAGAAGCTAACATTGACAAACAGGTCCACAATACGCATATTGGTACAGCCAAGGCAAGCAAGAAGATCAAAGGATGCGATTAAGCATTTGGCTTGGAGTTTGATTATTGTTGAGTGATTGGAAACCTTACGAAATTGAATAATGTAAACGCACATGGTCGGATTAATGCTTTTTTGAGGAGTTTGGACATCTATTTCGAAAGGCTAGCGCGTCTGAGGGTCGGTGCATGGTGTGGAAAGCTGACCGAAGGAGTAAATCTTAATACAACTTTGGCGTTCATCTTGACTCAATGATAATGCTTGGCTTGCGATGATTGATTATGTGTTTGGCGGCCCTATAATTCATCCTAGGATCTAACATGATACAGCTACTGAGTCGACAATAGACTTCAAGTGATCCATCCTATTTCTATCTGCCTTTGACTCCTTGGGGTGTTGAAAATACGTCCTCCGGATCGAAACGAGTCTTGAGGGTTTGCAATCTTGATAGGTTGACACCCCAGTATTTGCTTGGCGCTTTATCACCGTGTTTAAGACTTGGGACGCCAGCATAGGATAAGTAATCCTCCAACTTGCCGGCTTGCAATTTCGCAATACTTGCTTCGAGAAAGTCGACTGTTGTAGGGGTGGTTTCCGCGGCTGTGGATGCATGAGCCGTGACGAAATACACGCTGTTGCGATGCGGGAAGGCTGTCGCATTTACGGCGACATCGTTCATTGCTCCACCAGCTGTATCAAACAGAAACGTCCAGTTCGATGAGCCATATTCTGAGCTGGAGGTGTGTTCAAGAAAGCTCTCGAGAGCTTGGTCCGATAGCATTGTGTCAGTGGCTATGACAGTATCGCTCGTATAAAAATGTGCTGGCGAGGCGGAGTTTTTCCCGCGCTCAAAAATGTTGTTCATGAATTCCATCCATCCAATGTCAAGGTTGAGAGTACTTGACGTCATTGGAGGCAAGCGCTGCTCCAGCTCCAGGGAGTCAAAGTCTCGTTGTTTCCCGAAGAAGGCACCGTTAATGACGAACGCCGACTTTGTTAGTCGAGAATTGGTGCCGAATTCTCTGGGTAGCGAAGGATCCCCGATGAGACGGTGGTAGGCCATCACGGCTTCTGAGAGGAGTTTTGGGTCCGTGGAAGTGTAGTTGTACGTAAATGAAATGATGGTCTTTGGTTCATCCTGGATTCGGAAACGAAACTCGGTCGCGATGCCGAAGCTCGCGCCAGCACCTCTCATGGCCCAAAACAGGTCTTCGTTCTCGGTCGTAGAACATTGAACGATTATTCCGTTGGCAAGCACGACTTCAATGCTCTCAAGGGCATCAATTGCCAAACCGCTCATTCTCGATGTTAAACCATATCCTCCTACCATCAGATGACCACCCACACCGACTATGGGGGAAGACCCGTGCGGGATGTAGCTACCTGTTTGCTCATGCAGAGCTCTTGTCAAATCTTGGAGAAGGTTGCTGGGTCCAACGGTTGCAATTTTGTTATCGCCCTCGATCTTGAGCTGGCGAAAATGTTTCATGTCAACCACGACTGCTTTGTCCGCGCCTCCCAGACCTTGAATGGTCAGCCACTTGACAAAGGAAAGGATGGCTCTGGGCTTTTACATGCATTTATTGATGAAGTCTCTGCCTCCACTTCTCGCTTGTACCTTGCGACCATATTCTCTCGCACAAGACACAATCTTGGACACTTCTGCTGAGGAGTCCGGGTATGTTATTGCAAAAGGCTTGTATTGCAGATTCAGCTTGAAGTAACGGGCATCATTCTCTACGAAACCGGGTTCGTCGGGAAATTGACACCGAGCTTGGTCGTTGTTCACGGCAAGACTCAAACAGTCCCCAAGTGTTCCTAATGCTTTTTCGGTGCACAGGGCTGTTACGGCAAAGAGAATAGCGAAAAGTATATATGACCTGATCATTGTTTCAACTTTCATGATTGGAATTCAATATAAGATTTGACTCCGGTATTTTCATTGTTGCAAAGAAAGAATACAATTGTTTTTAGCTAAATAGTGTCATAGCTATATATGTAATGAACAAAGCCAGAGCCACCGACTTTTTTCATCATAGTGCCAGGATTGGAATGAGCAATCCGCGGGATGCGAAACTTCATTACTCGAGCTGGATAATGACATTACAATTATTGCATGTTCTTTGGCTTGATTGCCTTCGTGCTTCCTATTCAATTACCCTCGAACCAAGCTTGAAAAGTGAAGAGTCAATACTGGCCTCATCGTGCATAGTGGTCACGGCATCCGCGGACCCTGGAGGTGCCCGAAGCACCGAATTACTGCAGGGGTCGGAAGAACGCCGAGATGTTGAGTCTTTCGCGTCCGGTGATGGGGCAAGCCGTGCATACACCGTGATCATGTCTAACATGGAAAAAAGCAGTAAAGATCAAGCATATCCTGGTGTTACAAGTGAAATCTGCCAAGCGTCACCTACGTGGATCGTCGCTTCACATTATATCACGATCATATAGCAGGTGGGGTTATAAGTATTTAGCTGCCTTAATATGCCTAAGATACCTCTATAGGTAAGTTATCTATGTACTTTTTTAATATTCTTTTATATGCATTTAAATATTTTAATACAATGTTTCTATGCTATTTGCTAGTCTAGTTTAATATACCTAGTAAACCGCTCATGAGCCGTGGGTGCCGATGAGAGTTTGATCTCAGCCTGGCAGATTCGTGTCTATGAGTACGAGACCCCGTCAGGCACCGACCTCGAAAATAAGCAGCTTCGGCTGTGGCGTAGCTGTGACTCGGCTCATGGCTTTCCCGGGCCATCCGAGATCGTTTGGCGCGATAAGGTTAAGCAGATCTCTGTCGACAAAGCTTAGAACACGGACATTTCGCGTTTCGGACTGAGACCATGCAAATACCGAGCCAAGCATACTATGGTCAATCCTGTTGTGAATTAGCTTCATATCTCTATAATGTGGGCCATGCTGACCCATGCTAGAGAGAGATGATGATGGATCGCCAAGGCAGTGCGAAACACCGAGGTTTTCTTTTCCTCTGAACTGCCGTTCAGATGACATCGCCAGGTATTTCTTGACCAAGATGACGGTGCCCGAGGCGCCCGTGAGAGATGAAGATTAACTTAAGTTAAGGTACTATAAATTGACGAATCGCAATTAAATATGGCTACTGCAATTACGCTGTATCAGTCATTTCCCTCATTCTCGTCACAATAGTACTTGCACATATTGGTTTTCATAGTGGCCATAATATAAAACATGCCAATCATTCACTGTTTACTTCTTCTCGTCGCGCTAATGCGACCGTGTGTCGCTGACGAAGGAATTGACAACAATACTGCGAGCCAGTTGCCTCTACGGAATTGCCTTATCGATGCTATTGATGGCCAAGTTCCCAGGGGAACCTGAATACTTAAAGAACGACGTCCAACCATATAATCTCAATGATCGAATCATTCCTGCGGCGGTGATGTACCCCCAGAACATCCGCACAAGTATCGAGGATCGTGATTTGTGCAAAGAAGTTTGGAAGCAAGGTTCAAGCTCGAGGCGGCGGTCACGACACGTCCAATAAAGGTATTTCATAGACATCGAAGGCATACAAGCCGTATATGCAACATGGAAGCTTGCTGACCCTTCGAGCAGCTTTGGGTCAGCGTGATAGCGCGGTCGTCGTGGACATGAAGGAGTTCAAAGCACTTCATGTTGATGATACGACGAGCATAGCAACTGTCGGACCTGGGAATAAGTTGAAGGACCTGGTCGATGGCTTGCACAAAGCCGGAGCCCGTTATATGCCCCATGGTTCATCTGCCTCGGTTGGCGTGGGCGGATACGCTACGGTTGCTGGCTTGGGCTACCAGTCGCGTCACTTGGGAGCAACCCTTGATGTGATGACAGAGGCAGAGGTGGTTTTGGCCAATGGCTCCATCATACGCACCTCGGAAACCCAAGAGAAGGACTTGTTCTGGGCCCTTCGAGGCGCCGCTCAAAGTTTCGGCATTGTTACAGAATTCAAGTTCAAGACACAAAAAGAACCAAAGGGCCTGGTCGACTTTACTTATACAGTATCATCCGGAAATCCATCAGTTCTGGCGGAATCTTACAACGCATATCAGCGATTCACCGGCAATCCGAACCTTGACCGCAGATTCTCGTCTGTTGGTGTTGTTCAGAAGAACACTTTTGGTATTGCGGGAACTTTTTTCGGATCAGAGTCAGATTTTGCTGCGCTTGGTCTCGGAAAGGCTATCCCTCATATTACCAATTCAAGCATTTATCCCAATGTCGAATGGACTCGGCATATGGAAAGCTCTTTCCAATTCGTTGATTCAATCTTCCCTTCCCATTCATACTTCGCCACCGCTGCAACCGGAATCACTTACAATACTTTACCGACAAGTGCCACAATCGACAGGCTTATCGATCATTTGCAGAATGGCCCCAATACATGGTTCTTCTTGGCAGACCTCTATGGCGACACAGTGAACGACAAGCTTGCCTCCACTACAGCGTACCCTCACCGCGACATTGTTTACTATGCTTCGGTATATGCTGCATCTTCTGGACCAACATCCAGAACGGCGACTGAATGGGTAGATGAGACTATCTCGATACTCGAGAATGGGGAGCCCGAAAAGTACGGCTGCTATGCTGGTTACAGCAGTCTGCGTATCAAAGATCCTCAGAGGAGGTTCTGGGGGCCCAATCTCCCACGACTGGCAAAGCTTAAAGCTATTTACGATCCTGAGGACATCTTCTCTACCCCTCAGGGAGTGAAAGCAACGACTCAGAGCTAAGATAATAGATGCGTCTGGGCTCTCTTTTGCATAAATTCGAGTAGGTCACCGTCGGCACAGTGCCGGTTCGCTGACACCGCTACCCTACATGGAATTGCTACTGCGATCAAACATATTATTCAGGTTTAGGCATTAGACTCTCTCGTAGCTCTCACAAATAATCAATATTCGCTGAGTAATAAGGTCACAAATACGACCAGACGTGTAGCTTCTCGATGGTAGAACAGGCGAGCGTCTGCAATCGTGCTCGTTCTGAGTGTGAGGGTAGAGAGCACCGACCGCGGGAGAGCCACAGAGGACGGCAGCTTCATTCAAAGTTGGTGTTGGGTCCAACACAAGGCTGTGCTTTTAGACACAGCAAACATCCTTTTTGCGACCATGGGCCTTCTTCCTGGTTGTGCATAGTCGCTCAAATTCGAAGACCAGAGCAGGGCATCGTTTGAACGTTGCTACAACCTCATCTTTTGCATAATAACCCTGGAAGGCACTTGCGCCTGCACTCGCACAAAGTACCTCACTTGCGAGAAACCGATGAGGATTCGCGTCATGGCACTTCCAGCGCAGCAGCCATCGTAGCCGTGTCTTTTGTTTCCATCCACTGCCCGCCATTACTTCGAAATTCGTAGTAGAGTTATCGCGACGCAACTGCCTCTCATGGATCGCGGCCTCAAGGCGTCCATGTGGGCGCCCATCTCTGCCCACCGTCGCACATACGACCTGGATCGCCACGAGACGCGATCTCGCTCACTACCACCAAATGGCAACAGCGCTCCTAGCGGCGCGGGCAACATCGCCAACACACAAAATCATTCATCAGGGACCATTGTCACGCGCACAGCCGATGCAAGAGCCCTAGCGCGTCTGCAATCGTTCCATCGCTTCGAGCAGACGTGTCACCGTTTACGGTGGAAATTCATTGACCTCGAAAGCTCGTACGAGCGAGCTTTGAAACCACTGGACTGGGGATTCACGCCTCAGGACGCAGAGCGCAACTTCAAGGTAGACTTTCACGAATTCTACGCGTGGATTGAACAGGCCATTGTATTCCTGCTGCTGGTCTTTGGAATCACTGTCTCCAAGGGAAGTACTACCCCTTCCTCAGCGGGTTGGTCATCGCACGCCTACCACCACAACGTGCTCAAGGCGCTGGAGGAGGATGATAACCCGCTCCATGGGACGCTCGGGGTAGGAGATGTGAATCAGGCCCTGTGGAAGACTAAGGAATTGCGAAACAGGTGGAAAGATGCCGCGGAGGAGAGAGAGACGCCGCCGTTGAAGATGTACGATTTGAGATGGATTGTTACCTCGATACTCGGTGGGCTGGAGGACGCGTATAGACTTGCTGGAAGCGAAGTGGAAGGGGATTTGGGACGGGAGCAAAGCAATGGAGGCGAGGACGGGTGGGAGTGGATGGTTGAGAGCATGGATTGGGAAGCTTGATGTTTGTGCGCTCGGATGTGTTTTGGGTATGATAAAGGTTGCTTTGGATATCGAATACAACTACGACTACAATGATGTTGGGACTCGGTCGAGGGATTCGGTAGGGAAATTGGGCATTACTGGACAGCACGCGGGTTGACATTATTGTTCGTCTGCTCCGATGACATGGATTCACTTTGTACCTAGACATCGCTTTCTGAGTATTTCTATGTTTGGCCCGCAAAGAAAGACCTAAACACAATAGATCGACGAGGCCTGAAGTTTGAAACTCATTTCCCCCCAGGATCATCTCCGAAGCCCTCTCAGCAACGGCGTATATCGTTGCAGTCAAATGTCCGCTGAATTGCATCGGCAGCACAGATGCATCTACAACTCTCACGTTTCGCGTTCCATATACCTTCAGTGTCGGATCGACTACGCCTCCCAGTTCCTTGGCCATCATAGCGGCCGTTCCAATGGCGTGTGAGTTGGAATTACTCGCGTCCGCAACGTACTTGTGCCACTGTTCATCAGAGGCATTCGGTGGTAAGACCGTGGAATTAGGTGCGGCCTGCCCCGTAATGAGGCTCTTTACGGGTTCGATTGTCCAGAACTTGGTGCACAGTTTGCCAGATTCGACTTGTGTGGTAGAATCAAAGTCGATGAACAGGTATTTAGGGTCGATGACCGGCTTGTTGATGTCTTCAACGGTGCTCATGTGTACGCTGTCACGCCCAAAGGGCAGCAAATCCCAGTACGAGCTGCCGACATTGTTTCCTACACCGGCAGACAGAATTTCGGATAGAGTTACATGCTTGTTGAAGATGAATCGTGCTATATGTCTAGTATATACTCGAGTGCCGTGGCATTCAGTCCACCTGGCTGACTTGCCTGAGCAAGCTGTCGCGCCCACTGTCCCAACTTGGCCTTAGTTTCTTTTGCGACTCTCTGTACATTGCTCCCGTAGATATCAGCTGCCGTGACAAAGGTAGCGTAGGGCGTGTACCCTTTCACGGCGTAGTTGGTCGAGTAATACAGCGACGTGCCAACTTGGTCAATCATGTTCTCTCCGACGCCGGGCAGGTCAACGGAAACCTTGACGCCTTTCTTCTTGAGGAGCTCCGGATTGCCGACGCCAGACTGCTCCAGAATAAGAGGTGTGCGCAATGCGCCGGCAGCGAGGATGATTTCTTTCTTAGCACTGACTGAGTAGGTTTCGCCATCTGAGCCAACGTAGTACAAACCATTCGCTACAATCTCTGATGACGGCGAAGCGCGTTTCTTCCACACAATCTTGGAAACGGTGCCGTTGATAAGTTTTAGATTGTTTCGTTTAGCAATCGGCCAATAGAAGGCCGTGGCGACATCCCATCGCTTGTTCTCCTTGGGGTCGAGTGTCTGTGGCCAGACGCTGAAGCCATGCGTGTCACCGCTATTGACATCCTTGTTTACGTCTTGCTTCAAGGTGGTCCAGGAGGATCTGAGAGATTCATACAATGTTCCGTTCTCAAGGGCAGGATTGAAAGCAACGTGTAGGTCGCCTTTGGTTCCGTGGTATCGTGGCTCAATGGACGCGCCGACCTTGACCTGCTCTGGCCCTGGTGCGAATACTTTTTCGACTTCCTTGTAGTAATGCAGCATGGTCTCCCAATCCCAGCCTTTGTTTCCGAGCGCTTCCCAAGCATCGAATTGCGCCTTGTCTCCATGGATGTACGTCATGCCTGTTGTTCACTGATTAGCCTTTGCCATCAATGCTTCATTCATCGAAACCCTACCATTGATCAAACACGTCCCTCCGATACCCTTTCCTGAGTCAAATCCATTACACGACCGCTGGCATTGGCTTGCGGGACCGACTGGTACAGCCAGTCGGTGGAGCTGCCGAGATTGTTTATCCATCTCAAGGGGTTTGTCACATTTGGGTTTCCTCGCTGGTCGGCACCAGGATCAACAAGTGCCACAGATATGCTCGGGTCTTGCGATAGCCTATTTGCTACCACAAGGCCGCCCGTTCCCGCGCCGACGACAACGTAATCGAATCGGTTCGCCGGAGCGGATTGTGCAGACTGCGCCGTCCATGCGGCTGTTGCGAGAATGCTTGGGCCGTGCATACTGCACATAACAGTATGAGGCGCCGCTGGGATGATCAATGTAGTATTGAAAGTGGGAAGGGGTTATCCATCATAGGACTTGTCATCTTTTTGTGTTTCGCAACCTATGCGAAATCCGTAGCAGCCGCCTCCGAGGCCGTATCCTGCGTCACCATCGGCCCGTTAAGCATGTCAGACGCGGGGTTGGACAGGGAACAGGCCCGCGACCATGTAAGCATCCTGATGACGATCGCCACGCTAGTTGACACGCGATATTGGAGGGCAGTCCGATTCAAAATGCGTTGCGCAATTTTATCGCTTTCGTGCTTTACTTTCCCTGGGTGTAAGTCAAGCACGATCTCGATAGCATATAGAAGAGGGAGAAAAGTATTTGGCCGGAGCAATAATTTTGATGATTGGTGTTCTGGTAATCTGTGTGACTGTGTTCAACCTGATGCCAAGAGCTACCTAAAAATCGGAACCACATGGCGATAAGTGCAGAGAGAAATTAGCAGTAAACTGTCGTACAAAACGATACACTTTCTACATAGCGCAGTACTCGACATAACATATTTTACCTTCATATACCTAGTATACTTGCATATAGAAAACTATACTTCTGTATGTAATATACACTTCTGTATGTAAAAGTATACTCATGTATATATTGTACTTTTGTAAGTAAAAATACAAAATGAACTATAATACAACAAGCTACGCGAAAACACAGTACTTGGTATCAGTTATAAGGTGCTTCTCTTGGAGAGAAATATATATATATAATGGAATTGTGATAATACGATGACAGGGAAATAAATCATCAGTATCACCTTACTCTGGTCGCCGTAGATGCCGAGAGTCGAAAACGGGCAATAGATCCAACGGTTCCATTCCTTCTCCCTGTCCATTGCTTCATCACACTACTTTGGATTATATTTGCTTCCTTCAATGTTCTTTGCAATGGCATCAAGGCTACTTCTCTGGTATCGACGTGAGGTAGAAGTGCCGTTTATAATCATGCTATCCCAATAGCAAGGTTGTATAGTAGGTGTTACATCAGTGTTTCATTCAGACCCCAGGTCATTGTGTTGGAGTGGTGGTTTGATCCAAGAGAATTGACATGACTTGGAGGTAACATCTCGAGCATTGTATCAATTGAGCGTTACACTTCGTCATCTAGATATGTTTCTGTCTGTGCCTGTCTCTTTCTCCTCCTCGTTGTCTCCTTTCTTTTTCTTCTTTCAGCCTCTATACACTCTCAACAACGGTGGCTTTGATTACATAAGGAGATCGTGGCACTATGATAATCTTTCACTGTATCGACGATAACCTCAGTGTCAATGAGCGGAGCCGGGGCATTCTACTCACGAGGGTAAAAGTCAGCTATTAGAAACGGGACAAGATGATCGAAGATAGCTCGAACAACCAACCAAATGTGCAAGTATTGATCATGGATCCATATGATTTGCATGTTTTTGGCTGTTCTTATCCGCGAAAGTCGATGGGGACGCTTAATTCTCTGCACTACTCGAACCTTGTTTTGGCTGAGTTGCAACATGTGTTCGATCTAATGCAGCGCAGCTTCCCACTTAGGCAACGCATCGCTATTCGATAGACTTTTTTCCCCGTCTGATTTATCGCAATTTACATTTTCTTCGCCCTTCAGTGGATAATACTGATAGTTAGTAATGAACTGCTCCACGGAGCCGGAAATCTGGTGTTTAAGAGCTGCAATGGAGAGAAAAATGGGGCGAGTATGGCTGCATGCATTAGAGTAGACTCCGCTACGTAATTTTATTGAACGTGCCCTAGCGCCAGGCTCCCATTAAAACGCATCCTGAGAGCTAATATTAAGCCATCAAAACTGAAACTTTTTTGTGTCATGAACGAATGAAATTTACTCCATACTTTGTCTACGCAATGTTGGAGTCTAATTCTAAGACAAGGTTTATCTTTGCTAGGTCTCGAGCAACAGGTTTGTTCTATATCTCCCGTAGATAGATGCCAGTGTTCAATTTTCTTTTCGTTCTCTTTCCTCAAACCACCTCAACCACCTCGAACAGATCAACTCCTTACCACAATGGCAACTACCTTCCCTCATTTTCCCAAGCTGCCTTGTGAGCTCAGAATCTGGATCTGGGAGCTTGCGCTCCGACCGCTGACTCATAAGGGAGGCTTGAATTATGTTTCCGTAGTTCATGAAAACGACGAGGATGAAGCTGATACGAAACCATTAACTGTGACCAGTTGGAGGGACACAACGGAACTCGGAAACAAAGAACGAGTTCTATTTCTGTGTAATCGCGCACAAAATGGTGTCTCGTCTAAACCCGGTCTAAGATCAGCCTGTCTCTGGGATTTTGGTCTTTTTAAAGCATGCAAAGAATCGAGAGAAGTGATATTGAGGCGCTATGAGATATATAACAAGGCCTCGCATTCTGACCTTTCGAAGCCGCGGCGGACGACTTGCGGCCCGACGACAGTATACGCGCCAGACCGCGACGAGAACTGTTACATTTCGTTTCAATTTTTCAAAGATATTACTTGCTTCACTTTCACGGACTGGGATATGACGACTAGCTATCCGTACCTTCGCTTGGAATATGCTCTGACATACCTATGCGACCTGAGCTGCAAAAATTTAGCCTTCGAATTTGACTCGAGCTGGAATTCGAATTGGCCGACGATGAGGGGCTTGGATGACATATTTCACGAGGCTAGTCCCCGTGGCATGCTTTCTAGATTGTTACAAGCACGCATTCTTGGTCGGAATGACTGTTTCTTTTGGATAATAGATCGCCAATCTGCGCCGCAGAAAGCATCAACGTCCTGCGGGACATTCTATGACATGAACCTAAACTACACTGTGCCAGAAACTGTCTCAAAAGAGGTGTCCGAGTTTCTCGAAGAGCTCGACTCTATCATGAACGATTGGGATCACGAGTGGAAGAACTATAATTGGTGCTCATGTTGTTGTGGCCCGGACTGGGTTCATCCCACCGAGTGTTTTCACATAGACGAATGTGTCAAGGTTCTTGTTCGCAGCAAATAGATCTAGCCTACCAAGCGCTTACAGTCGTCTCTAGGTAGCGACAAATTTGAGTATCAGCCACTGTACCAATGATCCAATTAGGACTTTCCGCCGGTATGTTTGGAGATGTGAAATAATTTGAGGTGTTTCTTCGTTGCATTCATGTCGTATTCCTGCGTTGTTGTAATCTTTGTGCGCGAATCTGTGTAAATTGTACATCGTCTTTCTGACCACCCGAGTATATTCGGGGTACATTTGGCCGAGAAGAATGGTGGCGAACTGCGCTTTGGAGTTGCTGTATCAGCGCCGTAGAAAGCGAGAGCTGGTTATGTTGTCCGGTTTCCCCTTCTAGAAGTGTTGTTTAAAAGAGGGTATAGTGGTGGAAAATCGGGCCTCCTGCCGGATCATTTAGTCTGAAACGGCTGACCTGGAGGCCCGGATCGAAGCCAGAATTGCCGATGGTCGCAGTCAGCTGCGCTTTGAGGCATGAAGTCATGATTCAAGAAAGTTGATGCTGACCGGGACTGCTTTGTTGCAACCAATAAGTCGCTGCATGCAATTGCCCGAAGAATTGCGACCACAGAGCTGGCAGCCGCTGCAAGTACTATAACACGACGATAGTAGCTGGTAGAAAGTCAGCCCGAATACAAGTTCTGACGCATCTTGTTCCTCCAGTCAGCCTGTCGCGATTCTCAATGGGGTCAGTACTGCTGATGTGGCTGAAAATGCAGGGACCAGACATGGACTTGTTTGTGGACCAGCTCAGCTGGTGGTTTCGATGACGCGGACTACCGCCCACTGGCTCGGGTTGGTCCGCGGCGTAATCCAGCACTGAGCCCCCCTGAAATTCAAATGACTTCACGACTGGAGGTATTGACCAGACCAGACTCATGTAGCAACCAGACTCATGTAGCAACCAGACCTGTGATACTCGCGCCTGTGATCACACAAAAACCACGCCTAGGCTGTAATTGAAGCCGTCTTCTACTGCTTACAAGTCTCATCACCACCTTCTTTATCTTCGACCATCCAACGCGTCGGCGAGGGACACCAACTGAAGCCGTCTGCCGGCCTAGAAGCAATATGCCGACTCCAAGGGTGGCACCACAGCTTCGGCGCAGTGCCAGAAATCTCAAGACAGAGGCCGTCGTCAAGACCGAGACCGTTGAAGATGGCCACCGTCCAATTGGCAAAGCTGTGAAGAGAGTCCACACATCAAAGCTATCGGAAACGCCCGTGTCCAAGAAGGTCAAGCGTGAGCCACTATCGCCGGCCCAGCAGCTGTCAAGCGCCAGTCCTACGAAAATCGCCAAAGTAAAAAATGAGCTGAGCAAGGCAGATATCCTAAAGGATCGGAAACTCAAGTCGTTCTCAGCTTTTTCCAAAACATCGCCCTTCCCGGACTTTTTGCGTCCGACAGCCGAAGAGTGCAGGCAGGCTCACAAGATCCTCGCTCGCGTTCACGGTGAGCGAGATCGCCCCGAAGCTGTCGTAGCCCCAACAACCTCCGCCGGCTGTGGTAATTCACCATCCGTCCTGGATGCCCTGGTTCGCACAATCCTGTCACAAAATACGAGCAACAAAAACAGCACGCGGGCCAAGCTGAGCATGGACAAGGAGTACGGGGGCAGCGACAAGTGGGAAGAGATTGCCAACGGCGGTCAAGCCAGACTCGAAAAGTCTATACAATCTGGTGGTCTAGCTGCGATCAAAAGTAAGGTCATCATCAACATTTTGAAGCAGACAAAGGAAAAGTACGGAGTGTACTCCCTAGACCATTTGTTCGAAGCATCCGATGAGGATGCCATGAAGGAGATGATCTCTTTCCAGGGCGTGGGACCCAAGACGGCAAGCTGCGTGCTCCTATTCTGTCTGCAGCGGCCCAGCTTTGCCGTCGACACGCACGTTCATCGCATCACAGGTCTCCTTGGTTGGCGCCCGTCAACGGCTGGCCGCGAGGAGACGCAGGCTCATTTGGATGCTGTGGTACCCGACGACGAAAAGTATGCGCTGCATGTGCTTTTCGTGACACATGGAAGGCAATGTGATGAATGCAAAGCTGGCGGGAAGAGTGTTCGGAACTGTGAACTGCGCAAAGCGTTCAAGGGTGGACGCTTTGTGGGGGGACAGGACGTGGTGAAGGAGGAGCAGGATGTCATCAAGAAAGAGGAGAATTAGAGTACAATGGGCAGTCGTGTAGTATATCATATTTTCCTTTCTACCTAGCGTTGAGACATGACCGCAGGGCAGATCGGTGCTGGATATTTGACTAAACAGGCAGGGAGCGCTTGTTATGTATCGTAATTATCTGAAACACATCAAAGGTCCAAAAACATCTCCGAGAAATTCAGCTAGAACCGAATGGTCGAACACGATGTGTTGAAAGTGTGCCTTCGAAGTAGATACTAAAATCCGACTTCCGCCTCTCGATATCGGAAAAGTGACCGCACTTCTTCAGCATGGGGCTGCTCCAACACCAGACGGTCCACGATCTTAGTGGACCAGTGAGATATCAAAACATCAATCTGGCCGTCAGTTATAACTGGATCAACAGTGAACACTGGCGCATGCACTGACCAAGACTTCAGTGGCCCCTTGTGCGCCACCAGATCAATTGAAGCCACCAAGTGCCACCAGATGCCGCCAGATGCCAGGGCGGGTGGAGCAGTCTAGGCCCGGATGCTGACTGTACCGAGCCACCCAGTGTATTTTCCTAGCTGCGACGGTCACTAGGTTCGGACGAGACACTTGTCGTTCACCACCAAACCCAGCGAGTTCCGTTCGCTAAATGCCGTCTGGTATTATCACTCCCGTATTACTGCCACTGTTACCTGCCCGGAACGCACGGGTTCCGTCACGTGGCTCTAAACCATGTCTTGGATCACGGAATGATGAACGAAACAGCCGCACTGGCGCCTTAGCGTATTTTGTCGATCTACGACGTAACTTTTGTGCTACTTGTCCCAGCCTAGCGGCGTAGCACGATGGCGTACTTAAAACGGCTTGGCCCGTTCACGAAACAAACATGCTTGTTGTCGCTCCCCGCCGTTTGTTTGGAGAGAAGATTCGAATGGTCGTTCACGGTGGCCAGGGACGACGATCGTGAAACAAAACGACAAAATCGGCTTCGAGGGTTCTTCGAGATTGTGAACCATCATGGCGTTGATTTTGAGCACGCTGGCAGCGCCCCAGAACTGGCCAGCTAGTGTTCTCGTTCTGATCCTCACGAGCATCGCCGTCCTTCTGTCTCGACTGCTGTCGCGACCTGTGTGGCCCTCGCAAGCGCCCAAAGCTCTCGCAGGATACCCTGTGTTGGGTTCTCCGGGGTTCTTCCGCAACAGGTGGTCATTTCTACATAGTCATAACAAAGCCACGCCTGGTGGGCAGTTCAGCTTCTTTTACGGCCCACACTCCATCGTTGGTCTATCCGGGACGGCTGCGAGACAGACTTTCTTCACGACGCGGAGCCTGAATATGCATGAGGGGTATGTATCTTTGTACTTGAGCAGAAGTGCAAGAATCATGAAGTCGATTTGACTAGTTCTTTCTGACTTTTCGTACGACAGGTTTGCTGGACTTTTTTCCGGCTCTCCGAGTATAGAGCACTTGTACGAGGGGGAAGGCACACTTGACACATACTTTGGTGCTCTGTTCAAACGATTCACCAACAAAGACTGGCTGGGGAAGAAATTGCACCATCTGATAAATGATTGTGTGTCGACTTACGATGAGCTGGATACGAGCAGTCTCGTGGATCCCTTCGATACCCATTTCCGCCTCATTTACCAGCTCACGCTTCGCACACTGGGAGCCAATGAAGTTGCAAATGATCCAAAACTCATCGACAAGACTTCGAATTTTTACCACTTTGGATGACAGCTCGGGTCTGCAGATCATGTTCCCACGGCTTCCCTTTCCCAGCAAATTGAGCAAGATGTGGGCCGGAGCAAGACTACACATGATCTTTTCAGGTTTCATGAAGGATCGACGTAAGACGGGTCGAGTGGAGGATGATGCCATGCAATCGTTGATGGACACGGGCAATAATGAGATCATTACTTCTGCCGTAAGTTCGTTCCAGTTATCTGTCGAATTGCCTGAATATACGCTAAATTGAAGGTCTTGTCATCAGTTCATCATGGCCTCCTTATTTGCCGGACTAATAAACACTGGAGTCAACGCCGCCTGGATTTTACTCCATTTAGCAGACAAAAAGGAATGGTATCAGAAGGTTCGAGATGAGGTGGACACCTCGATTGCAAAGCATAGGAACTGGGACGACGAGAGCCGGGTGGATGTGCTAAGTCGCCTGACCATGGACGAGTGGGAACAGGAATTTCCTCTCATTGATCTCTGCCTCCGCGAATCTATTTGCCTGACATTGCATGGGGCAACTTTCCGCAAGAACATCAGTAATAAAGATGTCAAGATTGGAGATTCGGATCAAGTCATTCCCAAAAACGCATACGCGGTAAGGTTCCACGATGGACTAAGCACTATCGTATCAAGATTCTTTGCTGACATTAACATCCTTAGGTGTACCCTATCGCAGATATTCATCTAGACCCAGATACCTACACTAATCCCCTCGCGTGGGATCCGAGCCGGTACCTCCCCGACCGGGCAGAGGATAAGAAGACCAGCCACGCGTATATTGGATGGGGTACTGGACTACATCCGTGCTGTAAGTTTCAAGTTCTCACGACTACTTTTCCATGGACATGATGCTGATGAAGTCTTTCACAGGCGGAATGAGGGTGAGCTTTAGCAATCTTTGCCAACGAGAACCGCCCTTATCAGTTTTCTAATATAATCCCAGTTTGCCAAGCTTGAGATGGCCATTTGCATGGCTATTTTCTTTGCCCGCTTTGACTTTAATCTGGTCGACAAGGACGGCAATGCCGAAAATGCCAAGCTTCCGACTCTGAACCACGACAACATCTCAGCCGTACGACAGTCCGGGGTGGCTTGGTTGAAATGCAGACCACGAACCTGACGAGAGCGCAACCGAACGCATGAAGACGATCCCGCAACATGCCGAGATAGAATCACCAGTATTTGATGAAAATGACTAATTGGCGCCTTTGGATGAATCCGGCGATCATGGAAACGCAACCTAGATTGCAAGTTGGATGGGTGTCAGCTAAGGCAACTGCAGGAAAATTCTGGCTCTTTACTCGAAGCCACACATACGGATTACATGATACCCAACAGCAAGATTTTTATTATGTTATGTCTACCCATGTCGCGATTCCCAGAGCTTCCTGAATGCGGAATCTTGTCTTGCTCTCAAATCCTGTGGTCTTCCAACCTCGGCGATCTCTCCACTCTCCATGACGACCACCAAGTCGGCATTCGCGATACTTTCGACTCGACGCGCCACAATCACCACGGTGCACCCATTGAAGACCTCCTTCAGGACATTTTGTATCTCGTCGTCCGTCTTGCCATCAACACTGCTCGTGGCCTCGTCCAGAAGCACGATCCGACTCTTGTTCAGAAATGTGCGCGCAAGGGCTAATAGCTGGTGTTGGCCGTGCGACAAGCCTAGATCTTCGAAGTTGGCATCCAGTCCACCTCTCTGAGAGACCTTGTCCCATATTTTCGTCTTGCGTAGCGCTTCTTTCAGTTGTTCATCGCGGTAGTCATCCGGGGAGGAGTCCTCAACCCGCCACGAAAGATAATTGGCATTCAGATTGTCACGGACGGTCCCAGGAAGCTTAACAGGGTCTTGTGGAAGAACGCTCAAGTGGGAGCGGATGTCTTGGCGCACAGCTGTAGCAAAATCGATGCCGTCAATCTGTATGGATCCATTCGTCGTTTCAAGTAATCGAAGTAGTGTGAGTAATAGAGAGCTCTTCCCACTGCCGGTACGACCACATATCCCGACAGTCTGCCCTGATAGAATACTCAGCGATATGTTTCGGAGAACCCCAGCTCCGCGTGGTCTGTTAAAGCCGATTAGTCAATCATTAAATAGACACTGGGACCAGAGCACAGTAGCGAACAAACCTGTAAGCAGCAGACACGTCGACCATTTCCACTGATCCTTTGGTTGGCCACTCCTCAGGGAGACTCAATTTCTCCGAGTTTTTGTTCTCACAAGGTGTGTTCTCAACAAAGTGCCTCACTCGGGCTGCGGTACCAAGCGAAGTCTCCATGTTGGTCCACGACCGGACAAGGAGAGCATGCTGTTGAAGCTCACGAAACTGACCAGTGAGAGACCAATGCCGGAGCCAGATGTGATTTCTGTGAAATATACGGCAATTGAAACCTAGATGTGGCAATTATCAACCTTGTTAGCAAGACACTTCGACATGTCTCGGCAGGGTGAGCACTCACCAGCAACACAACGATAACTGCGCTGAACAAACCCAATGACAGGCCCAGCCACTGTTGGATACAAAGTAGAGTATAGTACGGCCGCTGGGAAAAGTCAAGTATTCCGAGATTTTCCTTCAGAAACAATCCCTCCCAGCCAAAGGCTCTGATTGTAGCCACGCCATTGAGTGTTTCCGTAAAGTGCGTATACAGAGGCGATTTCGCCTCTAGCTCCAAATGCCGCTGCTGCTGCGACGTGCGCACATAGAATCTCTGCAGAGCGTACGCTAGCGCCAGGGTTATCGGCATGACAACAGAAAGATATTTTGCTCCAGAAGCCACAATGCCTGCTGTGACAATAAACACGGATACATTGAGTGTTGTCTCGAAGAATGCCATGGGCATTTGTTGACCCACGAGCGTCATATCCTGACTGAAGCGATTAAGTGTGACGCCGTTGTCTGTACTTGTTACGAACCACAGCGGCGCTTGCAGGTACGTATCAAGGAGTTGCTGATGCAGGTGGATAGCAGATTGCGGAATGAGAATGTTCATGAACCACCACGGTGATAAGCCCGATAGGACAACTGCGCTGAGGCACAATGCCATGTACACGGTAAAGTAGGCAGCTGTGTCCTGATCGGTCCCGTGGTCCGTCCAGATCTTGATCCATACGGCTGGCATGCGCCCCAGGAGGATGTAACTTGCGCCGAGAAAGACGAAAATGAGGATGGAGCGAGTGGGGACTGAGTTGAAGTAGAACTTGTAAAGCGGCCAGTCGGCGAATTGGTGCTCGGTGGGATCATCTTGGTCTGTGGAAGAAGATTTGTCTTTTTGTTCTTGTTGTTGGTGGTCTTCCTGTGGCGATTGATGTTCGTTGGAGGGTGTGTCCTGGCTGAGTTTGATTGCGAGATCTGACATAGCCGTCTTGAGATTGGAGGTGGGCGAAAGAACCGTGTTGTTGGGCTTTGCCATCTCCGAGGACGATAATGTTGTCCGCATGGGGAAGCAAGTGCACTGGCAGGGTGAGTTAACAAGAAGTTCGGGATGTTTTGAGGGGAATCATGTACTTGCCTGCGTGAGTGGTCAAGATGACAGTTGAACCGTACGATCTCAAAAGACCACCCGGTTTAAGTAAATTTGTAAACAACTTCGCCGATGTGTTCGTGTCCAAAGCACTAAACACATCGTCCAGTAACACGATTTTGTTGCGTGAATATACAGCCCTGGCTAAAGCAACACGATGCTTTTGCCCTCCGCTGAGGGATACGCCACCGCTTCCGATGACCATGTCGTCGCCGTCGGGAAGGGCTCTGATATCTTGATCTAAGGCACATGCGCGAATCACCAATTGGTACCATTCTGCTTCATAGGGAGCACCTGTCAGGATATTTTCTTTCAGCGAAACATTTCTCAGCCATGGCGTCTGGTCGCAAAGAGCCATCAATTGTTGCGTAGAGTTGAGAAGTACGAGTCCGTCGGTGATGGGGACTTCGCCGAGGATTGTTTTCAAGAGCATGGACTTGCCGCAGCCGACGCGAGCGACGATGGTTGTGAAGGTGGAAGGTTTGATGTCAAATTGTAGATCTTGAAGTACAGGCGTTGTACTTCCGGGCAGAGTGACAGTCGCGTCTCTAAAAGCTATGGCGACTCCAGGGGCTTCTGAGGAATTGTGGTTACGATCCCTCGAGCTTACTGTGTCATTGATGCCGAATGGTGATCCTCGCTTGACGCGTCCATCTTGCCGCTCATCGGACAGAAGAAACGTCTGGATATGCTCAAAACATCCCAGACTGGCCATGAGCTGAGGATATACTGAAGTCAGTTGTGCGATGGGCGTAGAAACCAGATTCAGAATAGACAAAGATGTAAATGCTTGGGACACAGTAAAGCCACCGGGGCCGGATCTCGTCCAAAACACAGCGGCTGTGATGACGATGGCGGGCGTCGCTTGATCAGAGATGTTTGCTGGAAACAGTTCGTTACGATCAGCAAAAGCTATTCCTGACACTGGGCGAAAGTCTTGAATATGTGAAAAATAATCTCATGGTCACTTACCGATCGCCAGGATCAAGACCATAAAGTTCCTAAACCGCTTAGACAAGTCAAGTTCCTTGATTCGCAATTGACGAAGATGACCGCCCATGTAATCTGTTAGACCCATCATCTTCAGGCTCTTAATTTGCGATAGCATGGATGATGTTTCTCCAACGCGCTTCTGAACACCGCCCATCCATGCCATCCTGGCTGGCAATATGCCGCCGCTGACTTTGGAGGTAATTAGGATGCAAACTACAAGGTATTAGCCTGATACACATATGGATTGAGCACCTCCTCCATGAAGAGAAAGGGATGACACTGCAAACATACTCAATGCTGGAATAGCGACGAGAAAGAATGCAGCACCGATTTCTTGGTGTAAGAGATACATCGCCACACCTAGCTCAATCGCATTTGCCCACAACTCGTGGAAGTCCTCGACATTCCCCGCGATGCCATCGATATCAGTACTCATCAAGGTGACAGCCACGTGGTCGTCAGCAGATGTTATGTCCAGTTTTGTGATTTTCGCGAAAATAAGAGAAGACAAGCTGCCTCGCAGGGTGGTCACAAATCTGTTCAGTATATGGGCATACAATGGCTCGCAGATCTATGACAATGTTAGGCATGTGAAGATAATGTGTCACTGACGAGATCACTTACAGCTAATCCAGTATACACGAATGCCGTAGCTCCAATCAAGCGGATCGCGCTGTCATCTGAGTTATCCGCCCGCGGCTCGCTTACAAACTTGATGATTCTGTTAATCAACAAGGGCTGTGACAATCGGAACATGCCATACAGTAGGCGAGGTACAATTGGCGTTAGAAATGGTCCCTTGAGAGCAGACCAGGTCACCTTGACGAGGTAATATTTTGATGAAGGATCCGTTCTTTTTGCCTCATTCTGCATATGTTGCAGCAGTGACTCGGATGAGAAAACGCTGTCGATTCTCTTCAAGTCTTTCTCGCGAAATCGAGAATTGTATCCCTTGATTAACAAGTTGTTGAGCCACCCGAAGACGAGACGATTGAGTGGGCCGCTTGTCTCCTCCACCGACCAATTTTCCTTTTCGGATAGAAACCTGCGTTTTGGCCATTCTTCGAGGACGATGAGGACGATTCTTGAGATTTGCACCTCGGCTATTAACGAAATTTGCAGTGCCAAGCTTTCTTCGTCCAGCTGTGCCCTGATACGAGGAATCTCCAGGAAAGTTGCCAGCCATAAATATGCGCTCAGTATTTTCGACGGTTGAATGGACCGGCGATGCTCCAAGTACGACGTCGGCGCAAGAATAGCTGTAGCGACCAAGCTGAGCGACAGGGCGGTAGTCGAGGAAGCTTGCTGGTGATTTACAATTGACAGCGCCAAAGTGGCCGATTGAAAGGCAAACAAGCTCAAATAGCTGACGACTTTCGCGCGTAAAAGCCATCCCGGTCGCGTGACGGTTGGTACAGAACACAGATGTGCCATTCGCCATGGCGCGACTAGGATAATCAGGACGGAGGGTATCAGAATGAGGGTATCCTCGGAAGATGGCCGCAAGGCATGCAGAAAGCCATTATTGCTGTTTGCGAGAATGTTGACGCTCATCCTGACGTTGTGAGATTGATTGGCTTTCTGAGGCCGGAGCGCATTTGAGGCCGTTACTTCGCACCTAATAGCGCTTCCAGACACTTTCGTTTGGACAGGCGACAGTATCTCATGACAATCTCGAAATCGCTGAGAAAAACGTTGTTGGGGAATGGCATCAAGTCAATTGGGCAAATGGGACAACGTTCGAGGTATCATTTGGAATTGGCGCACACGACACTCAGGCTTTTTTATACCCGCGTTTCAGAGCCTGCCAGTGCAGAATGAGATTCGCTCAATGCATGTCAGCAAAAATGGAAATGATCCTTGTCGTGAAGGGAGGGAAGAGTCATACCTGCTGCATATTCGCATAAGCAACCAACAGACGGTGCCCAAAGGGGTTAGTAGTGTCGTCGTGGGCCGTTGGCTTGCCGTGCATCCGTACTCCGTACTGCAGATACTTTTTGCCGGAGGGATTGCAGTGTACAGGATATCTAGGGGCTTCTAGTCGAGTAAATAGAGTGTACACACGTGGATATATATACAGTTATATCGATGAGTATACAGTGTGTATGCACAATTATAAGATAAGTAGACAATAAAAGCGCTAAACCGCCCAGCATTGAGAAGGCAAAAGTGTAGTAGGTCCTTAAATTTGGTCAATCTTCAATAACCACTATCACCCCTTCCCCTCTCGTTTCAAGCTCGGTTTTTTTGTTTGCGCGTTGGTCCCATCCTCCGGTACAAAAAAACGTGCCCAATTAGGAAGAATTGGATCCATTCGCAGACGCATGCATTAGCGTGTAAGTCAACAACTCGACGACAGGCAAAGTAATAAACAATTACAAAATTGACTTTTTTCTTGTCGCTCATGATCTCCAGTATTGATCATGGCAATGTCCAGCATTAATCAAGATCTAACAGAATCCTCTTACCTCCACCAAGGGACGAAACCAATTGTCCCACATGCATCACGGCTCCAGTTCCCAGCGTCACGATCAAAACGTATCATCCCATCCAAATCATGCCTACCAACACACTAACACGTCATGCATCGCCAATCAACTGTGTCCATGAACATGAGCCTCGGCAGCTTCAATCGCCCTCTTCTTCACCTCCTCCGCCTTCCCCTTCGCCCCAAGCCACCCCGTCCCATTCGCCCTCAAAGCCCCCGTAACCTTATCCATATCAACGCCCAAAACCTTCTCAACGTACCTAGGCAATCCAGTATTGTCCACATGCGTGCCAATCTGCGCCTTCATATCACCATATGCTTTTCCCATGGCGAATCCATACAAGACGACATCGACGGCCGAATGACCTCCCGTCGACCAATTAATGCCTGCTGATTTGGCGAAGTCAAGAACAATCGCGAGACCCATTTTCGACGCGCCGCTCTTTTGGAAAATGCCCATGTACCGAGATACGTCTGCGTCGGAGGCACTTGGCAAATCCGTAGTCGGGAAGAATGGTGCTCTTCAGGAACGCAGCTTTGTCGCCAGTGTGCTTGCTGAATTTCTCTTCAAGATACTCCGTTGTGCGCTGAGCTTTGGCCAGAACCGCAGGGTCATAGCCGCTCTTGAGGGTAATGCCACCTGTTTCGTGATCCGCCGCAGAGAGGAGCTGAGTATCCGGGTGTTGAGAAACGTGTTTCTTGAGGAACGCCATGATATCATTGTACATGAGAGCCTCGTGCACGTGGCCCGCAATGTCGTTCGCGTGTCCAGCGTGGTCGATTCGGGATGCTTCGATCATTATGAAATAGCCCTTCTCGGAGGCAGATGAGGCTTCTTGGAGTGATTTGATTGCTACTTGGGTCAATTCCAGAAGCGAGGGTTCCTTTTCGGGGTTGCGGTCCAATTCATACGCCAGGTGGCTCGAGGCGAAGAGACCCAGAAATGGAATGGGTACGCTGCCATTTCCCTTGGTGAATTCGTCGAGATCGGACTTGTCGGCGGCGTACTTGAAGCCCTTTTCCTTGGCCCATTCGATCAGGTTGACGTTGTCGGTGCGCTTGCCTCCGTCTTTGGAAGGGAGATACTGACGGCGTCCGCCGCCCATGAGAAGGTCCACGATTGATCCGAGGGGGTGCGTGTGTCCGATTTGCTGACTTGCGATCTCATTCTCGGAGTCTCTGTCCGCGACGTGCGCAGAGTATCCGGCAGGAGTGGCATGCGTGATGCGAGACGTGGCGACCAGGCCGGTTTTGAAGCCGGCCATGTGAGCGGCTTCGAGGATAGAACCTACGGGCTGGACTTTGTCGTCGACTCCAATTGCTTAATTAATGTTAGTCCCTTGGTTCCAATATCTGGGATGATACACTGAAGCACGGCTGTCCACGGAAGTTCTCACCTCCATTGTAAGTCTTAACACCACAGGCAAAGGCAGTAGCCGAAGCCGCAGAGTCCGTAATCAGAGCATCAGAAGATTGCGTCCGCACGCTCCCAATAACCTATTCGCCACACATCAGTCATCTATTTCAGGCGTGCTCAATACAGTCAATGAGCCGTTCAAGGTGCAGCCTTACCATGCTATCTGCCCCAATTTCCGCCGAATTCGGACGTGCAGCCGTTCCATTACCATTGATAATATTCAGGTAATCACGCGCCAACGTCTGAGAGGCAGGGCAAAATCCGTCCGTAACAACATAGATGAAGTTCTTGGTCTTTGGACACTTCTTCGCTAAAGATGGCTCGATGAAGACGCCAGCGAGGGCGACAACAAGGAGATTAGTTCTCATTGTCTGTTGTCGTCAACGATGCTGGGCAAAAAACGTGAGCTTTGAATACCGGTGAGAGGACTACACTTGAATCGAAAGCACAGTCGTCCGAACCAAATATACTGTGGAAGCGTCCTTTATATATTCTCACCTCTCTCCCCCCGCTCACCAAACTACCACCATCCCATCCAAATCCGTCCTTACGACCGTCACCGACTTGCCCTCCAAAAAGCTTGGCTAACCAGGGCCATCCAACTCCAAATTTCCCATGCATGCAACTCAAAGCAATTCACCCTCCAGTATAAACAGCACGTGCCGTGTCAAAGTTGACTGCAACCCTCTTTTTCCTGGTCCCGCGAGGCTTGGCATAAGAGGGGAGTGGGCCAAGCTTAATATCAAGCTTGGCGCGTCAAAGGCCGAAAATCTCCTTCTTGTCCCGCGATTAGAAAGGTGCGTGTTTCTGAAGAGCCGAGGAGGGTCGTCTTGTCTGTTTCTTGCTAAACTTGTGAGCTCAGGTACTTGAGGTTGCCAACGCATTCGGGGCCACTAATTGAAGCAAGCTTGTTCAGTTTAACCTTGCAAATTGGATTGCAATCGTTGTGCTGGAGGCTGGCTCAAATGAATGCATTCTCGCTCTATATACTTGTGTTGTATTTTATGTCTACATCGAGCATATTATACCACAGCAATACCGCCAATCTCTAATTACAATATAACTCTCATGATTGCTCATTACCATACACAAATTTCCGTCTTCACTTACAGAAAGAACGCAGCCAACATCGCAACGCCAAGCAACAGAGTAGGCGCTTGAATGCCCACGGCATCGGACTTGTTGTCGCCGTTTCCACTGTTACCAGTAGTACCGTTTGAGGAAACAACGCGCTTCTCCAGGGCGTTCTGCAACGGAGAATGCTGCTTGATGAACGAAACCAGGACCTGATCCAGGGACTCAAGGCTGATGAACTCCTTGGTTGGCTTAAGCAGGTTGTTACCGCCACCAGCGACAAAGTTCACGGTGACGACGTTGTAATCGGTCTTGTCGTCAAGAGCCTTACCACCAATCGTCACATTGGTGAGCCTTGAGCCAGCGTCCTTGGAGGGGTTGTGCTCGATAACAATGTTCTTGGAGACCTGGAACCAGGATGTCGTTTTCTTCTGGTTAAACTGGCTGACGCGTGAAACACATCCTTCCAGAATCGTGCGCAGATTAGAACCAGAGTACTTGAGCTGAGTGACGGCGTTACCGAATGGGAAAGAGGTGATAACCTCGCCGCGCGTGATGTTACCTTCGTCAATAGTAGCACGAATTCCACCAGCATTGATGATGGCAAAGTCGGGCTTTCCATCCGTGCCGTTGGTCTGGTTCTGGCGATATTCGAGCATGGCATCGGCGATGACCTGGCCGAGGAGACAGTCACCCTTCTGGCAGCTAGACTGGTCCAGGACATTCTTGGTGCTTCCAATAACCTCGGCTGCGTACTTCTCAAAAGGCCCGCACTAGGCAGTGATGTTCTTCTGGAGGTCCTTGTCCAGAGCAGTCGAGTTGTCCATGTGGATTGGGGCACCATGATATGACAGAGCCTTGCCGTCCTTGTCAAAGGTCAGCTCGATAGATCCGAGATACTCGCCCCAGCGGTAAGAAGTAACGACAAAGACCTCGTATCCGCTCTTGTCCTTGACGATGGTCGGGTATTTACCCTCCGCCTTCTCCATGTCGCCCAGCAGAGTGTGGCTATGGCCGCCAATGATGAGCGACAAACCCTCGGTCTGCTCAGCGAGCTTCTGGTCGACATCGTAGCCAAGATGGGTCAGAGCAACAATGCGCTTCACCTTGGTCGTGTTGCGGATCTCGTAAATGGCCTTCTGGATCTCGGGAATGGGATCCAGGAACGTGGTGCCCTTGCCGACGTTGGCGATGTTCGGCGTGGTCTCGGTAGTGGCACCAATGACAGCAAGGTCGTGCTTCTCAAAGATATGGTGATTTTTGACGGTCTTGTTGAAGTCCTCGTTGGTGCTCTTGACGTTGCAAGAAACGACAGGGAACGTCAAATTCTTGAGGAATTTGCCCAGGTTTTCATCGCCGCCATCCCATTCGTGGTTGCCAAGCGTCATCGCGTCAAATTTCAAGTCATTGATATAGTTTGCGCAATCTTCTCACCGCCGTAGAAGGTGTAGAACAGGGTGCCTTGGAACTCATCGCCAGCGTTCAACCAGAGGTGGTCCGGGTTCTTGCTGCGCAGCTCGTCGACCTTGGTCTTGATGCGCGCGTAACCTCCGAAGCAGCCCTTTGTAGGATCAGTGCAGTCGGCGCCAGCCTTGGTGTATTGGTCCAAGTGGGCGTGCACATCGTTGACATGGAAGAAGGCTGGAATAACGATCAGCAGGTGATTCTTGAACATTATCAGCGATTTGCGCATATACATACAAAGGTTGTAGTTGCCATTGGGGAGCAAGCCACGTTTGGAGAAACGGCTGCTGTAGAGATACTCGTCGGCAACGGCAAATGAGCCGAAAGCCAGCGCGGGGAGTGTCGCAGTCTTCATCATGACTGATTTGGGCGTGGTTTATCGAGTGCTCTTCCTTTTCTATAGATTGCTTTTCCGAATTGGCCAGCAAAGGCAGCCGGATGAAGCTCTGTAACACAGAAAACCAAGGAACAGCACTGTCAAGAAAGCGCAGACGATGCAGCGTACTTAAGCAAGCAGATAGCTCCAGCCAACGCAGCGGAAGATGCCGACAAACAAGCCAAGCAACAGGCAAGATGCAAATCCAACACAGACAGTCGCCGGACCGCGAGACGGGGGGATGCAAAGCGATAATAAATGTCCAGCCACGGAAGAGGCAATCGCAGATCCGCAGCTGCCAGGCACATCCAGGATCTTTTGTCAGAACGGGGTCGCGCGAATCTGGGCGTCGGCCACACGTGGACGCCGCCATTGGCTGCCGGCTCCGTACCAAGACATTTTGCAGGCTAGGATGGGTGGCGGGAGCGCAGGTCTGATAGTAAGCACGGCGGATTATTAGCATGGATTGAATCGAGGGAATGACGCTCGGCGATGGAGCTGGTGGAGAAGATGCTTCTGCCGCGTGGGGACTGGATGTCGTTTTGCGAAGTGAAAGAGGGCGGCACGTGTGTTGATCCTTGCAGTATGGTTGAATCAATTGTCCATTCTTTTATTCTCCACGAAATATTAATTTTTTTGTTCAACCTATCCCAATATTCGCGCCAGCACTGCATCAGGTAGGGCCCAATAGTAAAAAACACAGTGTGCCTGGTCGTACCCAAACCAGAGAGAACCGTGAGATACCGAGAATCTCCACGAAATATCAACGAAAAAAATCACATCTTCCCGGCATCTAAGAATTCCAAGCAACGGGGGTCTGAGCATTCAAAACACATACAATAGATGAATCAACCTCGCCGTCAGCCAGCGTTCGTCTCCTCAACCGCCAAGGTGTCGACTCGGTGCCCTTTTTGGGGCGCCGCCTGAGATGGAGCGCCAAAACCCTGGCCAGGACTCTCCATCAATGCAGGGTTGCAGTCGGAGTCGCCCGACGGCCAGGCGCCTCTTGAGCAACGCCCCGGCGGCGACTGCTCAAGACAGAAGCTGGGAATTCCTGTGGCGCGACTAACCTCGCGGCTTCTGATAAGCTTAACGAGACATGCCCACTGCCCCTCACAGATCCGCTGAATCATTACCATTCGGATCCTCCGATACCACATTGATTATTTGTGCGTCTTCTCTCTTCCAGCAGCATCCTTTGCTTAGGTGTGCCCAGCCGAATGGTAATTTTGTGTCACAGCTTGTGCGAGATGGCGCAACCTTCGTGATAATCGCGCTTCGACTAAAAGCACTAAAGAAAGGACGTACAATGACAACCGAGGCTTGATTTGTGATTGGGCAACCTGTACTAGACTGGTAAGGAAAGTCGTCTTTTGCGTTATGCCTCATAAGCAACAGCATGCCTCTTGCAAATCTTCCAAGCCTCATGAATGTTTTATACAACTTTGTTCATCGGATTCTGAAAATACTGGGCCAATCTTGCCCTGCTGTCTCCTGCCGAAGCGCCTTGCAGTGCCAGCATTCGCGCAAAGTGTGGTCCATCCTGCGTAGCATCCCGCCCGGTAAACGCATCGTTCGTGTCCGCGTACTACATGAGATTTGATGGTATGAACGCCGATAGGCATAGAGGCGAAATCGTCATGCTGTTTGCGATATCTCAAGCCGATGCCCCAAGGGGTGGAACGACTCCCGGATGCTTAATTCATATTCGCAGCAGCGCAACTCGCGACCAGGGATCCTCTCTCTGGTACCAAATGCCGATGGCCTGTCACAATGAGCGTTGCGTGGATGATGAACACCTCCCGCAGCACATACTTTTCACCGCCGGGCCTTCCTGACAGGCTATTCACAGAACGAGATCACTTGTGCACGATATGACCAAATCATTCTTCTCTCTCTCTGATCATTAAATTCGCTATCCTAAACTATTCATTCATCATAAGCTTAGTTCGCAGCATCATAATATCAGCTGCCAGCCTACAGGGTATATCGGAAATCGGTAGCAGCATTGTCCTACACGGAATGTCAGTTCGATCGCTTTAATGCATAGCGAGAATGGATTAGAGTATCACTTACATTATCCTCATCCTCCAGTCGAATTTCTCCCCGGTCGGCCTTCTTGTTCTTGCGCTTGAACTCCAGGTCCAAAACGCAAACCAAGATGATATTGAGCAGAACGCAGGCAATGCATGCCCAGATACCCGGCTTGTATCCAGTGAGCTTGTCCTCTTCTCGGAAGACAAGACTGCCACAGATACCGCCGATACCACCAAAGCCAACAAGCGTGGCGTTGCAAAAAGCTCGCTTCCATTAGCCTCTGACATTGTTGGCCTGGAAGGACATGACTGTTGGGACGTTGCTGTTGGCTCCTGCGGTAGCGAGGAAGACGGCGAAATATCGCACGTTGGCATTCGGGTGCCAGCCCAAGATGGGCAATCCGATGAGGCAGAGGAGCATGTTTCCAATGATGATGGGACCTCGAACGCGGTACTTGTCTCCCAGCCAGCCCATGCCAAACATGACGAAACCCGCAAAGGCATAAGGGGGGGCAACCAGGTACTGAGCTGCACCGACCGAGAATTTCATGTTCGCCACGAGAATCAAAGGCAGCGTATACGCCAGGGTGTAGCTCGTCGTGGTGGTTCCGAAAAAGATCATAGCATAGGCCCAGATTTTCCAATCTTTTCCACCTCTCAGGAACTTGCTCAGTTTGAAGACCTCAACCTTGGCATCACCACGATCCTTCTCAACGCGACTGACGATCCATTGCTTCTCTCGCTGGTTGAGGAAACTCCAAGATTTGCGGTTCGAATCGGGGAAGTCGACGAGAAGCCAGTAGCAGCCAATGGCCAGTGCGCAAGTGAGAATGCCTTCAATAATGAAGATCCATCGCCAACCGGTCAAGCCCTCACGGCCTTTCAGTTGCATGAGCTACACCATGGGTCAGTATTGGCAAATGACAACAACCTCGAGTGGCCTTCAAGAATCCTTACTCCATAAGCCAGAATACTGGAAAATGCCGACGCAACGCAGCCAACAATGTAGAAGACCGAGTACCGTTTACCAACTTCGTCTAGATATTTGGTCAGCCACAACTGTGATGCTTGCAAGGAGAAAGAACTCGGGCCAAGCGATGAATGCAGTAGCACATACATCTGGTGTACCAAGTACTGAGTAAGTAAACACAGCTTGGGAAGAAACCGGCTTCGAAAAGACCCAGCACAGCACGGAGAGCTGTAAGCTCTTCCCACTTCTTCACGAAACCCATACCGATCATGACTCCGCCCCATAGCAAGGTGATGCCCGCAAGATGAGTGCGTGGTCCGATGGCTCGAACGAGAATGGTTGAGGGGGCTGGAAAATAATGTACGTGATGAAGAAGACCAAATTGGCGATGTTCTGATCATCGGGCACAGCAGTCAGTACGGTGTTGCGTGATAGTTCGCATTTTGGACGCAAACTCGGTACTCACATATCGGTTATGGATCAAGTTCAGCTCGACACTCATACCGGCAATATTGGCTGCACTCATGTTCGTTCGGTCCATTAGACTGACACAGTACATAGCGCCAACAGTAAGAACCAATCGACGGTCAATTCGTCGAATGATCTTGGTCTGTTCCAGCTTCGAGAACCCATAGTCGCTATCAGTGTCGCTGACTTCGCCGACTTTTGGATCCAATTTGTCGTGAGGGGCGCCAGCAAGGTCCTGGTGCTCGACCATTTGCTTCTCGGTGTCCTCGGCGCGAGTCGCCATGGCTGGTGAGGCACTTACGGCGGAGCTAGCAGAGGAATGTGTTGATCTGGATTGAACAATAACAGAACACTGGAAAGGCGAGTCAATCGGTTTTTTCTCGACGACTGGTAAAGATGTGAATTGGATGTTCTGAGATCAAGCAGGAACTTCAAAATGGAGCAAGGGGATATGGCGGGCATGATATAGTCGACATTCCTGGGGAGACGTCCGGGTCAATAGACGCGCGCGGCGGTAAGTCCACAACCTTTCCTCTAGCCAACGCACCACCTTCTGTGTGGCTTGGAATCCCACATTTCGAGGAGCATGCCCGAGACCCTCCGACAAAGGCAGTCACCCCGGTTTGAGGATGCAATGGCAGTGGGCTGGGGTGTGCGTTGGCAGCGAGGACTCGACGACCAAGTCCAAATCCTTGGGACGCTGTCAGACACGGGTGCATGCGGTGCGGTGTTGGGGAGTTCTGATAAGCTTCCTTTGAAGAGTGGTGAGGTGTGGGGGCTGCTGGGGGGTTTGACCAGGGCTGGCTTGGCCCATCTGCCGACCTAGTGGTTCATATTTTTCTGTGGAAGAGTTGTTGACGACAACACCGACAACGCACGACAAAAGGTTAAGAACAGGCGATGGGTTTGGCAAACTAGCATATTGGCAAAGTTGCGGGGAAGCGGGGCTGTGAGCCTGGAACCACACAGATGCGCCGGCCGTGATGGCCGTTTTGGTCTAGAAACGGACGAGTGGCGTCTCTAGGCTTGGCCTTATTCCTCCACTGCGGAATCTCTGGCCGGCTGGCCTGGTCGTCTGCCTGCGGGATGGTTGGGCTGGTTGGTGTGCAGGACGTGAAAGCTGTGGAAGTTGCGGAGGTTGATTGCCCGCAGATTTGTGCTGCACCACATGTTTAAACACATGTGGAGGCGACAAAGAGCGGACCGTCGATACAAAACTGCGTCGTACGTGGGAAAGGGGACTGGGAGCTTACGTACCAACAGTGGCATGATGTGGTCGTGGCCTGAAATGACTCCGACACATCTGGCCGTTCCTGCCATTTGGAATGGTACCTAGGCTACCTAGGTAGGTAGCTACCAAGCTGGGTACGCGGGACTGCACAGCAATACTGACGTTTTGAGGTCTGGTGTCTAATGTGTGTATCGCCTGATGTTCGCTCTGAGCGAAGATACATGCACACAGCAGCATACATGGCATCGACAGACAGCCAAACTGACACACCACACGTGGCAATTCTCCATGATCTGCACTTGACGTTGAGCCGGGTGAAAAGCCTCAGCTGTAATTCAAATCCAAGCCCACAACGCTCACATCACCACTCTGTAACGGCCCTGGCCAAACGCCGTCGCAATCTGATCTTCACCCCCAGACATCTCCCCTTTACCACTCCGCAAAACAATGCCAATACCCCAGGATCCACAGGTTTTAGTTCAGTGGGACTTTCTCAACCCCGGTGATGACTCTATTACGACACCACGGAAATACTGACCTGGGCTTGGCATTGTGTGGGCTGGTTGACAATTTTGACGAGTCACCAAGCAAGCAAATGGCAGCAAATGGCTCTTCATCTCTCTGCCCGAACGAGCCACCGTTGGCACGAGTCCTTCAATTTTGTCGAAGAAGCTGAGAGCTCAGAGGCTGCATTTTCGGAGATGTCTTCCCGATTCGGTCTGATTACGAGCCTACCCGCCTTCGTACGAAAGTGACAACAACGGCTCCTCGATGCCGACGATAATCTGTACAGTAGTTGAGTCGCTGGGAATAGTCGTCGCCACATCTGCGTGGTCTCGACACCCTTAACAGGAAGCCATCTCGGCCATGGTCCAGCCACATCGCGTGTGGTGCAGGGTCTGGGGTCCAACCCTGTCATCGTGAACCAATTATCGCTCAATCCGCGATGCTTGATGCCGAGGTGCGTTCCACCTCCGAGACGACGTACATCTAACTTCCAGTCTTCAATTTACCGACAACATCAGCTATTGCTTGGCTTTCACCCCATCCTTCTCCAGGTTTTGCTGTTTTGACAGCTCCACAACGGAACACCACAATATCAACCGAGAGATCCAACTGGGCGCACATTGTCACAGCCCAGAATTCAATAATGCAAGACAGCAGTCCAATAAGCTTCAAGGTAAAGCAAGTCACGCCCTACTTCACCCGGTCGCCAAGCTGTGGTTATGATCTCTCAAGCTGGGCCATTGTCTGTCCAGATTCAGGCGAACATGGCCGAGGCACGGAACAGCCCTCTGCATAAACCCATGGCTTGTCCTCGAATCGTGTAATACGTCTATTTTCGGGAAACGCCACTGCCACTCGGCTAATTCATACCACACGCGGCTTACCGCCATCGGCTCACGCTGTCATACCTTGTCATAGTTCCCAATAACTCATACCCTTCCTTTTCTTGCGAAAACTAGCCCAGAAATCTCAAACCTAGTCATAATATGATCTTCTGCAGCGCATACGTATTTGTGTCAGATCGATCCAGACCCATATGCAGGCACCCATCACGACGCAGCTTGCCAATATGTGGCGTATAAGCTTCCGATCCTTCCTCAAACCCAGACACCGATCTTGCCCGACAGCGTCTGCAGCAGCTTTCGCACATTGTGCCACAGCAAACCACATAATCCCACGACACTGAAAACCTGCAGAATCTCCCATGGGTATCTGGTACGAACCTCGGTCTCGATGTAATCTGCCTCGGCTCCAGAAGATGGTGGGAAGCGGCCTTTGTTGAGATACTCTTCCATCAAGGCATCTTTCTTGTACCATTGGTCGCGTAGCCAAAGATCGAATTCCTTGGGATCACTCAACGGAATATCAGCAACCTTAAATCGCCGCCAATAGAGATTGACCGACTTGGGAGGGCGGCCTTCGAAGTAGGTACTGGACAATCCAAATATCTCCTCTCCATACTTGCCACGACTGAGAAAGGCATGCAGGTTAGTTATTTACGCGGAGATGTTTACATTTTGTCCCTAATGCCACGGTTCAACTTACGGGATGCCCTCGTATGCCACCGTACAGTCATAGACGTACTCCACGGTGTCCTTCAGCTCATTGAGACAGAAGTAGGTGCCTGTGCTTCGAGGCAACATGACGTGCTCGGGATCCTTAAGCCCATTCTTTGCTGCCCATTGCGACGATTTCCTGCGACCATTGTTCGACAAGTTGGTACCTTCTGGGAACAAAAGCAGCCACATTGGGTCGAGATACGTGTTCCCTCGGGGGTCGACCTTTTTCTGCTTCAGCTTATTGAGTCGGTACGATAACCGTGGCTGGTCAGTAGCCATCTTCCTCGACATGAAAATGAACCCATAGAACATCATGCCAGTCCCGATGATGGGAATGTATTTAAGGGATTCCTTGAGAATAATGTAAATGTGGCCGTGCATGCCGGGACGATTCGTATAACCGATCCACCACAAATAGATCCAATCGGTATAAATCTGCGCGCATGACAATTAGACACCGTCGTCTCGCAAAGAACCGCCACGCTTCATTTCTCACGCTGCCGAACTAACCTGGTGGTTCGCTATCATGACAATGCTCTCGGGGAACTTGAACTCCACGCCGCCGCCGCTCGTAGGCAGTATTTGGCCAGCGACGGACTCATCACCACTAATGCGAATAGTTGTCGGGCCGAAGATATGCGTCATGAGCGTTATAGTGAGGGCAAAAGACCTTTTCGTCATGGCCATATACGCATAGAACCACTCACGGTTCACGAAATACAACGGGGGGCCAATGAACTGTGTGACAGCTATTCTGTCGCGGGAGTATGTGGTCAGTTCCATCAGTTCCACTCGTAAGAAACGACGACGAGGAGCGTTATGTAGCCTGAATAAGCAAAGCAGGTCGGTACATACATGAAGCAGCAGGAGTTGAAGTAGACAGAAAAGGCCACCACACGCAGTATTTGCATGACACGGCCATGGCCAGTTCGTCCCGAAGGATGTGAAACTCGCGGCGACGCGGATCGTTTCTCTGCTGAGTTCTGCACACCTGCAGTGAGGTCTGGCGCCGGGACGCTGCCATCCGAGCCATTGTTTTCTGCCGATTCCGCCATTGCGGCGGTAGCGCTATGTAATTTTGTGACAAAGAGCGTGAGCTGCGTTGCGATCTATGGTGATATAAGGTGGACACCAGATGTGATGACGGATACGTTGGATATCGATGAGTGCGAACGCTGCAAGCACGATGATCAGTCCGCAAACAAGGCGTATGAGGGTAATGTACAAGAAGGTCAAGAGGAAATGCCCGTATACAGGATCCTAGGCGATGAGGTATTCGTACCTTGCAGGGTGGTTCAACGTTGAGTGGGATCGGCCGGCTCCTTCATGCAGTTGAGCCGAGTCGCATATATGATAAGCTCTATGAGGTCTAGCAACGAGCAGCACAATAACTCCGCGTGGCCGCAATCAGGTGCGTTTCCCGGTACACCTGACCCGAACTCGAACCGCGACCAGAGAATATGCTAGGCAAAAGAGGAAGAGAAGTGTCGCAAGCTTTCGTGGATCGCGAAGACAAAGGTCTGGTCGAACAATAAGACTGTGGGGTCAAAAGATTTCGGTGCCTGTTGGCTGACTTTGGGCGGTAGGGCCCATGTGACGCGGTGACGATGGCAGCTGGTGGCAGCGCATCGAACCATGAGCTTGGGCGTTTGTCCGCTTTGGGCGGTCCTTGTGCTCTGGGAGCTTTGTAGCGGGGTGACGGTGACGGAAGAGTGGTTTGATCGGCGACGGAGTTTGAGATGGGGACCGATGCTCAGGGACTCAGGGTCGTGTGGAAGCCTATTATGACTGACATCATCAGAACCGAAGTGTTTGGAAAAGAGGTATTGAAGTGATCCAGGTCAGTTGGCTCTGTTACAGGTTGTCTCTTCGCATAACCTCACTCTGTCATTGAGTGCAGAAACCAATGAGAATCAGCCCATTATCAACCCTGCTCCAATGCGAGATGTTACGGGTGGGGAAAGAGTCTATCAAGTATCAAATACCGAATCGTCTTGTAACAAATGTCTGATAAGTGGCGGTGATACAAGAATCAACCAAGAGCATAGTCCTTCCGGCCTCGAACACAGAATTGTGTATTCTTCCATCACAATTTCAATTTTCACACTTTGCTCAAAGTCAGTGGTCCAGGTAGATGATAATTGTCCCAAGTATTGCTCGCAATAGGGTAAGCTTGCACCATGCGCCGGATGGCAGCGCCACAAGCTGCACTACGCTGCTGTGGCTTGGTCACCGGCACTTTGGTTTCTGCTCACAATGGCAAACACCTCCATCCGTACCTCTCAAACACTCTTGACGAAGGAAACAGGGAACAAGTGTGGCTAAACGACTAGATTCTGCTTTGAGCCGCGTGCCTCCAGCTCGTCCTCTGCCCGCTAGTCCAAGCAAGAACACCATGGTCCATACCCTTCCTCGCTAGTATGTCCCGGCGCAGGTTGTTGCAGCATCTTCTGGCCTCCACACGTCAGTCCGGTCTCGGTGGCAGAGCTCACACGAGAGCAACATCGTCACCATCACAATCACCAACACGGTCTAAGTCTCCGCAAGCATGCAGCAGACGACGCTGCTTCTCTACGACACGTTCCCTGCGAAATGCCGACGTCCACAGCGCGAGCGATTTGCCTGAGCGCACCATCCCGCGCTACCTACAGAGCACCAAGCCCGGCTCATCGCTGTTGTCTCTACACTGGCCGCGACCGCCGCGAAACCTGCTTCTTGTCCAGAAACTCTACGCACCAGACGTCACTGAATCTGTGATCAAGTTCGCCAAGTACATCCGCAACGACTACCCCGAAGTGAACCTCGTCGTGGAGCCACGCATCGCCGCCGCCATCCGCGAGCACCTCCCCTTTCCGATATACGTGTCCGACGGCCGGTCCAACATCGCGGACAAGATCGACTTGATTGCGACGTTTGGCGGAGACGGGACCGTTCTTCGAGCCGCGAGTCTCTTCAAGCTACATGGGTCTGTGCCGCCAATTCTGTCCTTTAGCATGGGAACGCTGGGCTTTCTGGGCGAATGGAACTTTGCGGAGCACAAGAAGGCGTGGCGAGAAATGTACATGAGCGGGAGCGATGTCGCTGTTGCGCAGAGAGCCGCTGTGCCGCGGGACAATGGTCGCGACGAGCAGTTTTTACACGGTACTGGCGACGCGCCGTCCCTCGAGGGCTGGGAGAGGCATCGTGGGAAGAGCCTTGGTATCCAGAGAGCGTCCAAAATTCTGCTGCGGCACCGCATCAAGGCGGACATATTCAATCGTGAGGGAAACAGCATAAATCACCAGGTATCTGATACGCTGGCGAGCCAGCACAAGACCAGCATAGCGGGGAAGAAAGATCCCTCGCCGTCTCTCCGGGCCATCAACGAAATCTCAGTTCATAGAGGATCGTACCCCCATCTGGCCGTCATAGACATTTATCAAAACGGGCACTTCCTCACCGAGACGACCGCGGACGGTATTCTCATTAGCACACCGACCGGTTCTACGGCCTACAGCCTCAGCGCAGGCGGACCCATCGTCCATCCGCTCGTCAAGTCGCTCCTCATCACCCCCATCTCCCCCTGCAGCCTTAGCTTCCGATCACTAGTTCTGCCGCTCGACACGAAAGTCACGCTGCGCATGAGCCCGAAGAACAGAGGCCGCGAGCTCGATCTCAGCATCGACGGCAAGCGATGTACCGGCGTGTCACCTGGGATGGAGATCCACGTTGAGGGAGAATTTGTGGGCAGGGCTGGCTCTGGAGAAGAATGGCATGGGGGCGTACCCTGCGTGATCAGGACGGAGGATGATGACCTGTGGGTGGGAGGGCTGAATGGCTTGTTGAAGTTCAATTTACCTTTTGGAAGGGAGCCGCCGACGGATGAGTTCTCTGACTAGGTGTTGGATGATGAGTGTGGCACTCCTGCAACGCGCGTACACGAACGACTATTTTCCTCCACTTATAGCATTTTATGTGCACTGCATTGGGCAGCTCGAAGGGGAATTGGAAGGGGCGAGTTGATGCGATGTGTGTGAGGAATGGAGGATTGCATCTGCTGTTTGAGATATGGCATAATTTGATACCCTACTCTTTTGGATACCTATTATGGCTGTGCTTGTATTTGGGTGATGTGTGAATATCTCTTGCGGAGAACTAGTGACGTCAACTGTATCGTGTAAATGAACCGTCAATGATGATCACGCGCCCAAGGGAACCATTCGGCTTAGCATGCCGAAGTGCGTAGCACGGAACCACAAGAGATGGATAGCCTCCCGAGACAGCCGGAGATCCCATCCAACCTCACCGCCTTGCGCAAGGCAAAATGCGCACACAAGCAGTGTATTTGGATACGATGCATGCGATGGAGAAAATTTGCCTGTGAAAATGCGCCCTGTCGTGGAAGCGCCAAGGACGTACAGGAGGATTTACCTGCATCTATTTGTGGCCACTCGCACGTTTCAGAAGTGCTCCATCTGCTTCCTCAGCTGTGATACGTCACAGGGCTGAGGGCGCAGGGATTATGGAGTTCGGTAAATTCATGAAACTGCATGGATGGGATGTTGACTGCAAAGGATCGTGGAGATTCACTGATGTTGTTATTCACAAGTAGGTAAGTATGGTGTCTCAGCTGCGACTCGTCTTTGAACTGAACGGGATGTGATGCCAGAATAACACTGCGTGGGAAAATATGATAGTCATGGGCACGGAGGAACGAACTATTGCGACAGGCCTGCTGGCAATCTCGGGTTCTAATACGATGCCGCCCGGAACGGACGGACTCGATTGCAAAAGTACCCGGTAGATAGCTGCGAGGGCTTGGCAGACTCACGTATTCCGCAGAGACTGTGATGACAGGATTCGCTTCTCATAGGACCTGCATTTTTTTTTATTTGCAGAGTTGTTAGACTGCCCAATCGAGTCATTAACACGCAAGCGTGTCGTTGGTCGCTCCATGTCAGGCCAACGTTCTGACGAGATGATCGTCGGTATTGGACGTAGGCTGCCCTGAAAAGAGCATGATGAAGCGCCGTCAGTGTATTAGGCTGGACGGGAAGTGGCCGAAGAACAGAAAACTGGAATGGGTCTGAGGATGCATGTGCATCGCCCTAGAGGTGGATCTGGTTGCCAACATGTGCGCGCGATGGTCCAACGACTGTGCTGTGCCGGTTCCGGTTTTGGCGTCGTCGACAAGTAATAGTCCTTTCGGACATCTGGTTCTCGAAATTGAAGCTCGAGTATACGGAATATAAGAGAAGAGCTGATGATATGTCCCGTACCGTACCTACAGTACAGACACAATACATGGACATGGACATGGACATGGGCATGGACATGGGCAGCGCCTCACATATCTCGAACTGGTCCAGCTCCGTAACAGCTCCACGCCGCCGCCGCTGTTTTCGGCTGAGCTCCTTGGTGTCCAGCGCGAACAGACAGACACTGACAGAATCCCAAAACGCAGTTTGACGTGGCTGTGGGCGCCAAGCCTCCCTCGTCCGCGCGACCCGTCCGCTGTATGACGTCGAACAGTGGCTCTGATACGCCAAGTCCAGTTCCGCTTTCTGCCATCAAGCCGGGCCAACCGCTTGACCTCGGGCGTTGGAGTCAAGCAAGCAATTGCAATTTCTCGTCCGCAGCAACGCCAAGACGGACAGGTATCCAGTCGAACTGGCCCGACTCCCTCGTCTCGTCTTTTCGGCTTTCTCTTCCTGTCCTGCGCCAGATTGCATTCTTTTTTATTCTTCCCTTTACTCCATTTCATTTGATCCCCGGGGATCCATATGATTTGACTACTTCTCCAGCATTGATTCTCAACTAGACTTGTGTTCGTGCATTCCACCTTTGACTGCCACCCTTGGACGATCGCAAGTTTTTTTGGTTGTTGATTCGACACGCACGACGAGAGGAGGGAAATTCAATCAGAGGGAAAAAGGGGAGCTGGTTTTGGCGACACCAGAGATTACGCACAAATGGCCATTGCTGGTCAATTATCGGTTCTGCTGGCGGCGGCGTCGGCGCTGGTCGCTTCTGTGCCTGGTGCCGCTGCCGCTGCTGTCGCGGACCCCAATGCAGGTACCGAATGTATGTCTTGATGATGTTGTCATTTTGCCCCCCCAACGGCTCAGAGAGGCCCCCCAGATTCATGAGCTGCAAACCAAGCTGTATTCAGATGCAGGAAGCTCGAAATATGTCGAGTCGCCCGCCATGGTCTAAGCATTTGAGAGTATAATTAAGCTAATCACTTCCCACTGACAGACCTCTCTCGCCGTTATGCTTCTGCCGGCGCTGTTGCGATCCGCGAAACCGATCTAATCCAACGAGCCACTGATCAATCACCCAATGGCTACGTGCCCTCGCGCGTTGACTGCCCGAAATCAAGACCCCAGGTTCGCGATGGCTTCTTCCTGTCGACTCAGGAGAAGGAATGGCTTCCCAAGCGCCGCAACGAGACGATTGCGCCCATGCGCACGCTACTGAAGCGCATCGCCATTCCCAATTTCGACGTCGACAAATACCTGAACGGCGTGGAGAAGGACCCCACGGCCTTGCCAAATATCGGTCTGGCCGTGTCGGGAGGTGGTTATCGTGCTATGCTCAACGGTGCTGGCGCCGTTGCCGCGTGGGATAGTCGATCGACGGGCAGCGACACCAAGGGTAACCTCGGCGGGTTGCTCCAGAGCGCAACGTACATCTCTGGTCTTTCAGGCGGAAGTTGGCTTGTCGGCAGCATGTACACGAATAACTTCACATCGGTTCAGGACACCGTCAATGCGCCCGAGATCTGGCAGTTTGACGACTCCATCCTCAAGGGTCCGACGCAGTACAGTCTGATCCAGTATTACAAGGCCATCCTTGACGATGTCGATAACAAGGACAAGGCCGGCTTCGATCGCTCCATCACCGACTACTGGGGCCGCATGCTCTCGTATCAGCTCGTCAATGCGACCAACGGCGGGCCTGGCTTCACCTTTTCCTCCATCGCAAACGACCCGGATTTCTCGTCGGGCAAGACACCCCTGCCCTTCATCGTGGCCGACGGCCGAGCGCCGGGCCAAAAGATTATTTCCTCAAATTCCACTATCTTCGAGTTCAACCCTTGGGAAATGGGCTCTTTTGACCCATCTCTGCAAGGATTCGTGCCCCTCCAGTACGTGGGCTCCAACTTCACCAACGGCTCCGTCGTGGAGAATGAGAAGTGCATCATTGGCTTCGACAACGCGGGCTTCGTCATGGGCACATCCAGCAGTCTATTCAACCAGATCGTGCTGTACATCAAGGACGGCAACACAAACTACGTCCCCGAAGACATCCCCAAGTTCATTGTCGAAGCACTCACCTCGTTCCTCAACGCCCTCGGCGACTCGAGCAACGACATCGCCGACTGGACACCCAACCCTTTCAAGGGCTGGAATCCCACCCGCGACCCGGGCGCCAACTCTACCCGTTTTACTCTGGTCGACGGCGGCGAGGATCTCCAAAACGTCCCCTACCACCCTCACCTCATGCCCGCGCGCAACGTCGACGTCGTCTTCTCCATCGACTCCTCCGCCGACACAGACACGAGTTGGCCCGACGGTGCCTCCGCCATCGCCTCCTACGAGCGCTCTCTCCAGTCATCCGTCTCCAACGGCACTGGCTTCCCAGCCGTTCCTGGCAAAGCAACCTTCCAGAATCTTGGTTTCAACTCTAAGCCCGTCTTCTTCGGCTGCAACTCCACCAACCTGACGTCTCCCGCGCCCCTGATCGTCTATATCCCCAACTATCCCTACATCTACCACTCCAACATATCGACCTTCCAGATGTCCATCAAGTCAGCGGAGCGCGACGCCATCATCCAGAACGGCTGGGCCGTGGCCACACAGCTCAACAGCACCCGCGACCCAGACTGGTCCGTCTGCGCCATGCTCTCACGCAGCTTTGAGCGCACAAAGACGACTGTGCCTGATAAGTGCAAGCAGTGCTTTACGAATTACTGCTGGGATGGAAGACTGAATGAGACGACGCCAGCACCGTATGCGCCGGATTATTATGGGAAGCCGATTAGTATTAAGAGTTCAGGGGCAGCTCATATGGGGATAAGTGTAGGGGGCTTGGCAGTGTCGGTTCTGGCGGCGGTTTTCACGGCGTTGATGTAGACTTCTTAAAGGATAATGATGCTATCTTGCTTGAATATACCTTAATTACTTTTGCCATTTGAGTAATCATGTCGAATAGCAAACCTTGATGCATCTCTCCTGCTATCATTACACTGTTCCCGGAACTGAACCCGTTAGACTTCGCGGCGTTGGGCTTCGCAGATCCCGCGCCGTTTCCAAAAACAGCGCTGGAAGCCGCATATACCCATGTCCAAGCGTAACAAGCTCAGACTCATACTCATGGAAGTCGTTCAGCATGTAGTCCATCTCTCTGGCTATTCCCAGTGTCCAAGCAAATGTATTCAGACCCCTCCCGAAGGGGTCCCACATCTCATGGAGAATCGTCCACATGGTGGCACTTGTGAATGAGATGGTCGTAATGGACATGAGTGTGCTGAAATGAGGCATCTGGGCCGATGGTTCGCTATCCCATTGGGGTCTGCTCGAGTTGATCAGCCACTTAGAGTGATACAACGGCCCAAAGATCGCAAGAAGACGGGCGGACAGATCAAGTGCCCATAGGAAAGCGGCCGGTTTGACCTCTGAGCCCGCGAAGACGAAGTTTTCTCGAGCTTGGGAGGCCATGACATCTATGTTTTCACCTGAAGGTTCTTGGTCAATTGCTGCCTTGTGAGGAGAAGAAGATATTATCACGCACGAATAATTGGACTGATTCCAAAGTTTAAATTTCCAGCGTTGACCATCTTCTCGATGTGGTTGCGAAAACAGAACAGGATATGCTGTGATGTCACCGAAGGCCCTCTTGTGCGCATTGTCTGAGTGTCGAGCTCCTTTTGTAACTGCAAAGAAAAGCTTTCAAGGAAGTATTCTACTTCTTCCAATTCATGACACGGGTTACGATCTCGACGAGACCATGCAGCCAGTTGACAAGCTGATGGATCTGTTCCTGTTCTAAGCCTGTACAGCCCCTGAGCTGTCTGATGACAGTACCGCGCAAAAGCCTGTTGATAGGTGTTCCCACGAATTTGATAGAGCAGTGCTACGGGGTATGCTGTCAGCAGGCAGAGACACTCGCTCATCGGTTGTTAGTATACATCATGCCATTGATCATCATGGGCGCCATGGACGTACTAGACCGTCAATTGTAAATTCGTTTTCTGCTGCTGAAGCTCTTCTTCCGAAATGCGAGGTGGCAGTTTGACGACCGTGATCTTCAAAAGGTAGTAAGCTAGTGTGACTAGAGCGTGTCGGACCCTCTCCATACGTTCTCGACACGCTCTTGTGCTTTATATCTTGTTAGAAAAGAGCTGCTTCGTGTGTTTTGTAAGAATCCACCCACAAATTATACGCCTGTCCTGCGAGAAAACAGGCTGTGGTGGTGACAAAGACCTCCGCCCAGATCATCGTAACATTTTCATTGAGGAAGTATGAGGGCACTGGCGGCGCTGACTCTGGATCCGGGGACGGTGCTCGCTTGCATGACAGTCCGATGTGGTAGTGAAAGAGAGATATGCAAAGACAGTAGATGAAGAATACGAAAAACCACCATAGGTAAACCCGCAATGAGGTATTCGGGTTGATGTTGTATCCTATGACTTTGGTTGAACCCGGGTTGTGTAACTTTTGCTCGATTTTGGAGCCGAATAGGACACGGTAGGCCCGCGACAGAATGCCACGAATCATGACTGCAAATTGATGATGTGATGTCAAGTGGATGATGTGATATGGGAGCGAAAGACAGCATGGCTTGGAAATGCAGCAAGTGGACTGCCAGCTGTTGTCAACTGGTAACAGTGCCGCCTGTCGTTGACGCCTTCCAAACACTCAAGTGCTCTTACCGAAAACACGTATTGGATTGTGCAGGTTGACACACTGTCGAGAACATCGCTTTGGAACGCTATTGTTTTGTGAGTAAGTTATTCTCCTGTAGACCACTGGAGTAAGCGATTATTTTTCATTCGCGTCATGAACGCAACACTATCGTAATTCATCATTGCCCAAAATTTAGAAAGTAACATCCTTGCCCGACTTCGCACTCTCCAAAACCGCTTCGATAAGACGCAGCACATCTCTCGCCTCGCTTGCCTTAACAGGGACATCCTCCTCCCTGCCGCTCTCAACAGCCTTTCCGAACGCAGCGTAGAACGTCTTGTACGTCTCCGGCTCCAACTCCGGCACCTTCTCTTCCTTCATTTTCCCATCCTCCGTGACCACAACGAGACGCATGTTCTCGGGATTTTCACGTCCAAAGTTGGTTTCCGTGGGCTTCATGCCTGCCTTGAGCTGGTCCTCTTGTGGGTCGAGGCCGGACTTGTGGAAGCTTCCCTTGAAGCCACGAACCCAGAATCGAGGCTGAGCTGTCTCTGCGCTGAGAACACTGATGCGAACATGCACTAGTTTACCATCGGGGTAGGTAAATTCAGCGGATACGGCGTCTGGGTTGTGGAAGTCGGGCTGGCCAGCTCTTTGGGACAGCAGTCTGCCATGGACGGCCTGGGGCATGCCGAAGAGGACGTAGACTTGGTCGATGAGATGGGTCCCAAGATCGAAAAGAGCACTTCCGCCGGATGGAATGCCTAATTCGCCTTTCCAGTTGGTCGGCGCGGTGGTGCGGTAGCGATCAAAGTGGGTGTTGAACTCGACTACACGGCCGAGGATGTCATTCGAAATGAGGTGCTTCACCAGCAAGAAATCCGAGTCCCATCGCCTATTCTGATACACGCAGATCAAGCGGTGGTTCTTCTTGGCAACGGCAATAAGCTTCTCGGCCTCGTCAGAGGTTGGCACGAAAGGCTTCTCCGTGACAACATGCTTCCCGGCCTCGAGGACAGACTTGGTCAGCTCGAAGTGGTTGTCAGGTGGCGTGATCACGACAACATCAACCTCTGGATCAGCGAGCAGCTGTTGGACATCCGTGTAGTGCTTAGCCTCCGGGTGGTCGTGGGGTGCTGAGTTGCCCTCCTTGGGACTTCTCTGCACGATGCTGTGAAACTTGAACTGAGGGGTAGTGGTCACGAAGGGGATATGGAAGATCTTGGCAGACATGCTATTAAGGGTCAGTGATGAGAACTTCCATACGTCAATGAGGGGAATACTACGAACCCATATCCAATGATGCCGACATTAAAAGTCTTGCTTGCCATTTTCGTATCCTGATCAGGCAATTGGTCTTCGGATGCGTCTTCAAGGTGAGCAAGTGAATGATGAGATTCTTTCACACTGAGGTGAGTGCGTAATATAAATATCCCGGCTCAGAGGTGTATTACTAACAACAATGTAAATTACAGTATCGGTTCGCCCGAAGTATCCAGATGAGGAAATTTCTAAAGCAAGAACCAAGAACACTCTGCAGCAAAGCTGATCCCAACTCAACTGCCCCCTCCAAAACGATGCCCCACCTCGCGCGCAGAAAAAAGCCACTGACGGAGACGCTTCAACAGACCCAGAAACGGACAAAAGGGCCGACTTGGCCCGCTGCGATCAAACGCCGGCCGGAACGGCCAATCGCTCTGCCCTTTCCCACGGAGGATGTCTTTTGTTCCACGTTTCTCCATAGGTCATGCGAACAGTAGTTCGTGGACGCACCGAAATGACTGCACCAGATCGAATCTCGCCGTGGCGTCTGTGGTAGACCGGCCGAGACAGCTCATGGTGGGGTTCGCAGCCGAACTGAACTGTCGGCAATTAAAAAATTGCTAGGATCAGGACCAGGATCGCGACCGGCTATTGCCCCGTTATTATAGCTCGACAGCGATGGGTAATGATGCAGGTTGACTGTCACCCTGAACCATATAAGTAGGTTAAATCTCAGCAGTAATGGACCGGCGTGACTCAGTATGGGGTTGATTGATTTGAAGTTCTTATCTTGAGAAGCTCTTTATTACAAATCAACGTTTTATGTATCCATTTGACAATCTGGTTCATGCTGCCAACGTTGCTGCGCAATCTGGTGGGGCTTGCCCAACATTGGGCAACCTCATCGTCATCCTTGACAGAGACATGACGATGCGTCGAATTGAAAGTCGACTGGCACAGAAATAGTCTTTAGGCCAAATGCCTAGGCCAGCTAGACGCAGTATTCTATTACACAACCTACTCCTTCCCTTCCCAGTCTCATTTATGTGTATACTAGATTGCATAGTAATTGTCATTATACCCCTTTTCAACAGCAGCAATAAGAAACTTACTCCTATTCGCTCAGATTCCTCATCAAGATATCCCCAGTCCTGCGAATGCACCTGATCCGCCACGTCCTTGCCAAGCAGTCGCTCGACGACGTTGCCAGTGCGCTCCCAGCCTGTCGCTAAGACGATCACATCTGATTCGACTCTGGTGCCGTCCGCCAGCTCGACGCCGTGATCGTAAAACGCACTAACTCCCTTCTTGCACCTATGGATCTTGATCTTACCGTCTACAATCATCTGTGCGGCGCCGTGGTCAATATAGTAGTGGCCAGCTTTGATCAGCAGGTGGTCAAGCAGGCTGATGCCATCTCCTTTTCTAATGGCCAAGCCGGCCATCTCCATGCCATCGATGAGCTTTCTGTCCTTTTGCGCGCAGATTAATGCCGTGCCAGAGGCCAAGGTCATAGCAAGGACGTTGGACATCGACGTCTCGATCAGGTCGGCATCTTCGACGCTCAGATCAGGAATAGTCCAGAGGGTAAGAATGACCTCGTCCATGACATCAGGGGTGACGAAGATGTTGGAGTTTCGCTGGATTATGGTGACGCTCTTGGCGCCATGAGTGACAAAGTCGAAGGCAACGTCGTGTGCGCTAGTACCGGCGCCGACTATCGCGATGTTTTTGCCAGCGACATGAGGGACATGAGCCGCCGATTTGTGCTGAGACGAGTGATACATTTGGCCTAGGAAGCCCTGCTGTCTTGAAACGTCTAGCTGAACAGGCTAGCCGGCGCCCGCACAGAGGACAACGTGCCGGGCTTTGATCGTGTACAATGATCCATTCGTCTCAAGCTCAACGGTGTAGTTCTGATCCCTCTCATTGCGCACAACGACTTTGACCGTAGTGCTTGTACGCGTTTTGAGATTCATGACTTTGCTGTAACACTCTATCCAGTTGGCATACTGGTTTTTGGTCATGCTCGGCGGCCAATTGGTAGGAAAACGTAGAAACGGGAAGTGGTCCATGGCCCCGGGCGTATGAGTTCTGAGAACATCATATCGATTACGCCATGAGTCGCCCATTTTGGGGGTCTTCTCGACCAACAAGTATTTGAGGCCCATATGCTCAAGGTGAGCGGCAAAGCATACGCCGCATTGGCCTAAGGTTACCGAAAGTGTCACTTATATCTACACTAATTGCGTCCAATGGAAGTGAATAACTTACCACCGCCGACGACGAGCACCTGCAGCTCGTCCGAGTCAGCCTTCAGATGATCATGTCTTCTACCACTCTCTAAGCCATTAGGCTGTTCAATGATGGGCTGCTCCTCTTTAAGACATTCAAGCTCGGTAGACACGGTCCAAGCCCGCCAGCCATTAGATCTGGTGTGGACCAGGCGCAAGATGCCCTGCCCAGAGCCGTAGTTTGTTGTGAAAGCGAAACCAGCTTCGATGAACGTTGCAGGGCCTAGCTGCTGTACCTTCGGCTTCAAGGAAGGTGTCCGAAAGAAGACTTTGAAAAGATGCATGATCTGTTTTTGCAACGGCTTCAATGAGGGCCGCAATCCATTTATCCACGATTTCACCTGCGTTGATGCCTTCTCGAATTACTGCCGGATCAGGGCAAAGGGGCGGGACAGCAGTACGTGGAGGATACTCCGCAAACCCTTCCGCGACCATGAGGTTTGAAGAAGACATTGTTACGATACGTGTATCTAACACAAGGGTGATCGCTGAAATGAGAGATTAGGTTACAGGAGAAAACTTAAATAAGAAAACTCGTTAACAACATTAAAATTTCCGCAGAGTTGCCTGCATTCACAAGGCGGTTGCCAAAAAACGTAGTATCACATCGGCGCTATTCCGATAATTGACATATCAACAACACATCACTGCGGGGTCATCCATACGTCCATAGCAATGAAGGCTCACCTTGCCGACCACCCGAGAGGTGGAAAGCCACATTGCGCCTTTGTCTAAGGTCGGGCAATGGTAAGCAACCTTAAATGGAAAGGCGGCTGACGATTCAATGTTAGTTTGGTCAGAAGTTAGTTCAAATGAGACAGAGTCAGCATAACAGGCTCGCTTGTCTCTTCCAGAATAAAAGTGGTGACAAGTTGCATCGTGTCTCCAATAGTCGACCCGCCAAGTCCAATTGGGCTTCTGTGCCAAATGGGGGATTTCTTCTTTGCCCTTTTGGTCAGGCTGTGCAACTCACAAGCTTTGATAAATAGCTTTGAATCTCAAAGCACAGTGTGATCTGCAGCTCAATCACCTGAGACACTACTGGTCCCACGTAATATAGGCAACATCGTCTGCCTGATCTGCAGCGAATTCTGCATCTGTTCAAGAAGCAGTTGCAGATATAGGTAGTCAATCCAGCTTTCTCAAAGGCGAAATCACTCCCAGAACACATCCATTATTTTCATTCAGATCTCTCATCGAGGAAGATCGGGATGATCCCATATGTTTCTTCAACGTTTTCAGTCTATTGGTGATGGATGAAACCATAACCATCTGCATCAACGTCTTAGCCCGGAGTTTGCTTCGCTGGTCGACAAGTCGGATTCGTGGAATAGAAGGAGGTTGGTTGACCTGCTACTTTGCGGGCACCATTTCCAATTTGTCCGCCCACAAGGCAATGGCAACATCAGTCGACTAGTTCGGAGAAACTTATGGCGCCAGAACTAGATCCATTGCGAGGATAGTCGTCTGTTTGCCGTTACTGGCTATCTATAGTAATTCTTATAAAAGCTAAGTAACTAATGTCTTAATTAGCCTAGCTAAAGCGGCCTCTCTATTTCTATTACTATGCTTTGCAGCGACTATGAGGAGGAATTGAAGGCTTGATGTTGACGAAGCTGACGTCGTTGACGATGTTGACGATGTTGACGATGCTAACGAAGCTGATGGTGTTGCATTCGTTAGGTTCGCTGATATCGATGCTGCTGACCTCGCTGCTTCTGGTATCGCGGTTCGATTCGAGGCTTCCAACAACGCTCACAGCGGTGTTGATCAACCCTTGTAAATAGACTCAACTTACGCGGGAAAACGCGACTATAAGCGCGCTTAATGTTATTGATAGGAATTCACGGTGTGGCCTATCACAAGTCACTGCAAAATTACATACAAAGCCTGATACCGGATGCCTCGAGCCTCTAGCCACATCGATGGGTGCCATTTACGGCAGAACGGGTGCCCGATAAACGAACCCTTAAAAGCAAATTCGACCTTCACATGTAAAGGGGTCTCACGAGGGTAGACAAGACAATATTGGGAAAATGAAGATTGATGGTATGATTAGCATTCCTGCTGCCCTCATTAAAACCCTGTAGGAAAAAGAGTAGCAGCCCATTCCCGCCTCCGTCAAACCTTTCAGTTTCACTTTCCTCCCATTCAATGTGCCCTTTCCCAAGCTATATTCCTTCTTCTATGGCTCTTGATAAGGTCTGAACAGACTTTTCCTACCAAAATCCGTTTGTTCAGCTCCCAATTCCACAGAAATCTGTACTTCCACCCGCTTAAGCATGCTATCCAAACGGTTGGTCCTTCTCTATACTCACAATGTCCGAGATGAAGTCTTTGGCCTTTCTTATGACAGGTGCTTGAGAGTTCGTGCCAGGAAACAAAGCGTTCCACGCGCAAGCCTTTGGAGTCCGTAACCTAATCTAGGAGATGTTATATTTAGCATGTCACGATACCTCACCTGGTCTCCCCTGGGCCGAACTGTAAGAGTGTCAAAAAATCAAAACGGCCTCGGGCCCATCTCATTTGTTAATCTTCAAATAATGTCCAAAGTCAGTGATCGCTGCTAGTAAGATGATGCGGTGAGGACATACATGAAGCAACTGTAAAC